>CAEGAG010307605.1:0-18862 GCA_903067065.1 Brachyrhaphis terrabensis
TTTAGCTCCAGCCAGACAATTTAGTTGACCTTAACATTTCCTGTGTTTTATTTTGTAATTATTGTTACATTTAGTGTTGATATGTGTGTGACAGGCGTGTCCATCGGACAATTATGTATCGGTTCAATACGAGACGTGAAATTTAACGTTTTTTTTACGGAGGGGTGGTAATTCTATTCAGGGGTGCTGAGGTACTGTTTTAGGGGCGCTAAAGCATCCCTAAAACAGGGCTAGATACGCCACTGGTTCTCACTATCGCTTCCCAAAGTTAAAAAGCCTTTAAAATGATGTTGTAACCTTCTCTGAATAATAGATATTAATGACTTTATTCTTATCTGTTCTTACATTTCTTTAGATTGAAGTATGATGTGTTGTTTTTCTTTTAGATCTTTAAATGCGCATCATGTAGACATGTTATAGATGTATTTTTTGTCTCTACAGGTTTTGGAAGTAATTCATTAAATTCAGAAATACTTCCATCTCAAAAAGAAATGAAATGTTGTATTCATTATTAAATAATTTTCAGAGTTGTGGAGATTGATGCAGAGGGCAGTAAGGATAGCAGTAAGAGGTCTCTTACTGAGGTCTGTTGCTCATGGGGTTGTAGGTGGGGTATTCTTGGTTGACAACAAAGCTTAAGATTTCTCCCACCTCCAATTTAGTGGATAGCTTTAGTAGCTGGTCCTGAGACTCAAGATGAAACAGTCAGAAGTTCCTGAGATATTAGATAACTAAGAGATATGGAAAGGATGCCTCAGAAAAAATACATAATCTAACTGTCTGACTATCTATCCATCTATCTATGTGTGTCTCTCTAAGTATTAGCCCCTTATCCACTCTTCATCAGTTTTCAGTTAAGTTCAATGCACCATCAACAGGAAGACCCTTAACCTGGAGAGGATGTCAAACTAAATTCATTCCAGAAGAGCCAGCACAGACAAATGCTAAACATGGACTACAAACATGTCTTCCCCCGTGTCAAACCACAGGGAAAGGCAATGTCAGAGGTGTCTTACCTTGGCTGAGGAGAGAAAGATACCAGACTAGGGGTCTTCAGCCCCAGGTGTCCTGCAACCTTTACATATGTCTCTGCTTAAACACAGGAGTCAAATATTGAGGTCATTAACAGGATTCTGGAGAACTTGACTGAATGCTGAGGAGATAATTCAGACTTTGATTCAGTATTGAGTAACTGATCATAACGTCAGACTTCATTTATTTTTTTAAAAATATGTAATGAGAGAAACAAAAAATTATAAATTATTGTATTCAAACCATAGTATTTTAAAGACTATACTAAAAAACAGTTTAGACTATATTCACTTGGGTTCAAAATGACAAAGCAGATGGAAAATAACATTATAACCATGAAGCTCTAATACAAGGAAGACGTCTCACTTTAACATTATTAACATTGTGTTTATGACTGTGTTTGGTGCAGTTGTGGTTGAACCATGCCTGGTTTTCTCAGTGAAATAACTCAAGTTGTGCAGAGTAGCCAGAAATCATCCTCAAGTAAGAGTAGTGTTGCTTTAAAATGACATTTCTCAAGTAAAAGTACAAAAAAATTAGTAAAAGTATATTTTTCCAAAAAGTTACTTAAGGTGAGTCCTATTAAGAGTCAAGGTCTCCATTTAAAACAAAACACAACAGAAAATACTGTCATGTCAGGATGGAGCAGCTGTTGACCTAGCAGGACATAGATGTCCATCTAGACTGACATTAATATTGACCCAGTCAAACAACACAAAGATTTTTGTTAAGTTCTTTATTATTCATTTTCTATAAAGTAAAAATATATCTGAAAAGTGCATCAGTACAATATTTGCTTGGCACATAGCAGGTGACATTATTCCTCATTTCTCGACATCAGTTTTTGCAAACACAGATAAATCCAACACTCAACTGTTTCCAACTGACATCAGAAACATAAACATCACTTTATTACAATCCTACTGACATGACAAACACACTGATCTGAAACCTTGAATACAGACTGGCACGACAGATAAATCAGTCTTAAATATGGCTAATGGCGGTTCTCTGCTTCCATGAAATATTTATTTTTTTCATGCAAGAAAAAAAAAAAAATCAAAATTATTCAACTCAAAGGCATCTCACATGCACAACAAAAATATTCTGTCACACCAATAACATTCCAGGGTGTGAGCTGTGAGCACAGCTCAAATGTTATATTGGTCACAAACTCATTATGGCTTTAAATTTTCCTTGGCTTTGTCAGAAAACAATGTGCTTTAAGCAACTATTTGGCAAAAGTTTCTAAAAATCACTCTAAACCATACATACTGCCTTTTTTGGTCATGAAAAAAATATATCAAAAAGAATTAGGCACCAGAAAAAGAAGATACAACAGTGTTGCATTGTGGATTCTTGATAAGAAAACAACATCTCCAGACAACTAATAAATGTATTTAAAAAAAAGTCAACATTGGAAACACACTCAGTTCAAGAGAAAATAAAAAGGAACAAAAAGCTATTTCCAAAAATGGTAAGGTGTTTTCAAAATCTTTACAATCATGGACTTATAAACACACACACACACTAATTACAATTAGGTACCTCCAAGACCATGTAAATCTGAACCGTAGTAAGGAAGAGAATGAGGTCATTGACACGTATCATATGGAAGAATGAAGATTAAATACATTCAAAAGCTTCCAGTGAAGACAAACTCAAAATAAACACAGTTGTGAAGGAAAACATCGTCTACTTCAATCAAGCTTAACGGAATTTTACGAAATTTAACAAAAAATTTTGAGCTTTGTTTAAAAAAAAACTCCTGTGCTTTCATAGACAATTAAACCAGAATGAGATATGTAGCCATCTAACAGGTCAAGTAAGACTTAAGGAGGCTTTAAGACAAGCTGAAATGTAAAAATTACATGAGGTCTACAGATGAAACTGTGATCTGCTGGCTGAGAAAAGGTTGTAGGAGTGACTTTGACGCCTCCACTGGTCTTCTGCTCCCCCAAACTTCTGCTGCCAATCCAAACAGCTCCAGGTTTCTACCTGGGACGTACTCTGGGCCTCAAACCATACAGATGGTTCTCACATATTCAGTCATTTCATGCAGATCTAGATTTAAAACAAAACTGTGTCATTTGATAACAGTTACATTCTTCCCAGTGCTGGAACTCAGAGCCAGTGGGTCAGCGGACTGGAACTGAAACTGTTTGTTTCAATCAGTGACACTGAACCTCTTCAGTGCAGTTCAGTCAGATCAACAAGCCACCTCTGCTACAGGCAACATGCACTTAAGAAATGACTAAATTAATATGTGTGAAAAAGAGTGTAGAAAATCGAACTGAAAATGTAAGGGGTATGGAAGGAAAGATTTGTCCGAGTCCTGGTATGGACACTGAGCTTCATCATGTAGAATACATGAACAGGAGCTTTCAATGCCGAACCAGCCCCGCTTCCTTTTCTATCAGAATATGAGTGGAAAACTATGTGACCCAACCCATAAAACATCTGTAGTATATGATTTGTTCATAGTTCGTGACATAGGGATCGCCTTGATGTATCAACTTGTTCTGAGAAGAGATTCTGATTTACACTGAAACTTTTTGAAGTTAATCCGCTGAGAGGTTATGAGTTATTAAAACTGTCCTGCACTCAAACACCTCCAGACCTTTACAGAGTGAATGTTTGATCTTCTGCTTGTTAACATGATCAGTTATGGTGGTGAGAAGCTCCGGCTCAGTTCGCCCCGTAGCCAGCTGTAAGCTGAATGCATGCAAAATGCATCATGGCGTTCCAAATGTGGCTCCCTTCAGCTGACCTTCGGTCAATACATGGTACTAACTGGAGAGCAAGTTTCCTAACAGCAGTTTATAGCAAATAATCTACTGTTAGAGTAAAATTAGTCATTTGTAATTAGTTGTTAAAGTTAGTTTCCTAACAAAAATAGCCTGACTGAAAACAACCAAAGTTGAAATTGTACAAAATGCCAAAGGGGAAAAATGTCCAGAGCTCTTTGTGGTCATGCCACATCAAATACAACAAAATGGACCATGCTAGCATATCCAGCCAGAGTCACCTTAATACAATTGAGAAATCAAAACGCTTTAAAAATTCAGGTAAACATTGTATAATGGCAATATGACAATACAGACTGATGTCATAAATATCAGTCTTCATTACAACTGACCACATGCTTCCACTTTTATAATCATTTATTAAAAATGTGAAAGTTGTATGATGGTTTATAAAAAAAATTTATCTAATGAATTGGTCTAAATTTCTTTAAAATGGAGATGTTTGATACTGTAGGAATCTGCTTTGGTTTTAGATTAGCTGTTAGCTTCAGCCTCTGGGAAAAAAATGATATCTGTACTAGAAGGACACCAAGTTATCTACTGAAGATAGGATATTACTACTTATAACCTCTCAACAGAACCCTATAAAAAATAAATACTACTAGATTTAGATGTTTTTAAAGAGAAACTGTTATTAGTATTAAAGCGGGGGCATTTCAGATATTATAGACACATTCAAGTCAAGTTTCAGTTTGAAAAGAAATGATGGTTTTTGAAATGTTAAAAAAATTCATTCAAGACAGCCTTTAACAACTGGCTGCCATGTTGTAAAGAGCTGATAGGTTTTTTCCCCCACATATTTCAGTTCAGTCTGAAAAGGTATTAGAAATATTATGGTCATAATGATCATACTGATCAACAGAAATGTGATGTGGAAAGGATGAATATTATGTGCTTTCAGCACTGACAGCTGATGAACCCATTAAATCTGCTCTTCATCCTCAAAGTTCAGGGTCGAGTGTTAGAAACGAAACGCTACACAAGCCAAAGGAAAACATGAAGAAAAGAATAAAATATCCAGGTTGTTTTCCTATCTGCTCCATTTGCTACTTTATTCCAACTTCTTCAACAAACAGCAGCCACTGTGGTCATTTTGTGCAAGTTCAAGGTCCAGAACCACGTGTCTTCCTGCATCAAACTGCAGAGTCGCTGTACATGCCATTGATCAGGTAGTCGACTTGGGTGTAGTCCTTTCTCCTGTAGCTCTCATATGCCTGCGTGACAAACACCGCCACCGTGACCAGGAAGAAGAGCAGGCCAAACAACAGGTCCGCTAGTAAAGAAGCTGTGTCCACCAGCTGCCGAGTCAGAGCTTCTCCAGCCACTTCCACCACCGGAACCCTTGTTGCAGAAGCAGCGGACTTACTGTGGCCGATAGAAGTAGTGGTTCTGCTAGGAGGCATGGCTGTGGCGTCTGTGCTTAAAGATGTGGGTGAAAGAGTTGATTTCCTGGTAGTTAACTTCTGTGTGGGTACCACAGATGATGATGATGAACTTTTCTTGCCTGTGGGCAAAATGGTGATCATAGTATTCGTATTTGGAGGGTTTTCAACTGTTTTTGATGTTGTAGGTGTCTTGGTGGGCAGAGATGTTAAAGTAGGAGTTGCAGACAATGGTTTGGTGGGTGGTATTGTTGAAGTTTGAGTTGCAGATGGTGGTTTGGTGGGTGGTATTGTTGAAGTTTGAGTTGCAGATGGTGGTTTGGTGGACATAGGTGTTGCTGTAGATAGTATTTTTTTTGCTAGTGTTTTGGTGGACATAGGTGTTGCTGTAGATAGTATTTTTTTTGCTAGTGTTTTGGTGGACGGAGGTGTTGCTGGGGCTTCAGAAGTTGTTTTAGTTGATTGTAAAACAGTTTGAGAAGTCCCAACAGGCTCTGCAGGTGGTGATGGAGGGGGGTTCTTAGCTGAACCATTATCTACAGACTGAGCATGTACAGCAGTCGTGGGTGAAGAGGTGGATGACATCTGCTGAGATTGGTCTAACGATGTTTTATAGAAGAGGATTTTAGTCAATGCATTACTTGTCTTGCCGTTTTCCTCAGTATCTACTGCAACACTGGAGTATGAGAAGCCTTTAGCTGTTCCACTCTTGCTCGTCGTTTCATTTCCTTGGAAACAAAGAAAATGACTGTATAAAATCTGCTAGGATGGAATACCTGTAGCAGCACACCTGACAGCTCCTGCATCCTGTGGTGCAGGTGGAGTCTGCTGCATTGAACTGGACTTGAGGATGCTTACCTAACTCAGACTCAGCTAGTGCTGTGAGGTAGATGCTGGAGAGGAGCAGCAGGATGCAGAGGAAGTGAACACCCACCGATGGCCTCAGCAGGAGCATCAAGGAACAAAGGTTCATGGTGGGCTAGAGGAGTGAGCCCAGACAGACACACACATAAAAGATGTTCATTAACAAGACTAGACTACCATAGCTTTAAAGTGATGTTAGCATCTCACCTCTACGTCCACACAACCAATCAAAAAGAGAGCATTTATTGATCAAGATTATTAAAACTACTGTCCAAGTAAATAGGGCCACGCTGCCTACCAGCAAGAAGGTTACAGGTCCTAAACTGCACAAGTTCTCTGTCATAACGTTTCTCCAGTAGTCACTAATAATGTCATGATAGTACAGGATGCCAGTGGCAGAGCTTTTTGTTCTTGTAACAATGATGATGGACAAAACAGAAGATGGAGCAGGAGAGGAGTTCCAAAGTGGTCTAAAAGTTAAAAGCTGTTGTTTTGTTAGGTTTTGTCATTTATATAGACTGCTATGAAATAGAGCTAGACTGCCCACTTAATAGCTTCAATGAAGAACCCAAAGCCAACAATGGAAACTGTGAATGGTACTTATCTTGGTAAGTACAGGCAGACGTTTCTAAGATCAGAAAAAAAGTCAGTCATGAAGCAAGTTAATCAATATATAAATACATTTTTTTAGCAATATCAGTGTAAGTTGATTTGATAGTTATCACAGTGTATTCAGTAGGAAAACACAATGACGTGACATCAATTGAGAAAAAAAAAAAAACATGTTAACTTAATATGTTGACTTGATTAGAATAACTTAAGATTTGATGAACAACTGAACAACTTTTAAGATTTCACAATGATGTTCACAGTGAAGGAGACAGGAGGCACTAGGGGTGTCTCAGTTTGAAGAAATATATCAGTATAATGTTGACACTGTAAAAAGTATTTGGTATATTATATTTGTTGGCTATTATACTAGAAGTGTTAGGAATGGGCACTTTGCATGCCAATAGATATTTTGGCTCAGTAAATATTTCCATCTGACCCAGATGACAGCGCTTCAGATGCTAAAGGTTGCAGAGTGTTGATGACATCGGAATGTCAAAGCAGAAGAGAACAGTGAGAAAATGTGCATTTCTTCCAAATGATGTCACATCATCTCTAGAATTATTTGTCAACCAACATAATGTAATTCTGGTCTTAGTTGAGGGCTTTTTCCCTGATGAGGGTCTGAGTCACTGACTCATCTCAGCTCCTGTTCTCTGTTCAATGACTTCTGTCTAGAGTATGTGATTTTAGTGATGGTGGATAAATGTGTTTATCTGTATGGAAGAACACCCAGAGGAAGCTATAGGTCCAGAGTCCAAAGGCTGAACAGCAGGGCAAGGTTCAGCATGTCAGCCTCATTAAGTCTCTAACAAGATTTCTATCTTCTTCCATCTATGGATGAACAATTACTGGTGATGATTACACAGACAAAATATCCTAGGATTAGTAATACTGTTTTAAGAATGAAATTACAATTAAAATCATACTAGTATTACTACTACTATTATAATTAACAACCACAACAATAATAACAGAAGACGGTAAATGCTGATAAGCATATTTTACTGCTGGCTTCACCATTAATGAATTACCTTCATCCTCAAACAACATTTTTTGTACACTTTTAACAAAGCCATGATAATATTGATAAATGTGATCAATTTGCACACAATAGTCATGACAATTTTCATATGCCTTTTTAACTGTGGAACAGACTCCTGGTCCCCAAAGAAGACTCCCTGCAACACTATGCAGCCACCACCATGTTCCACTATAGACATGCTGTTTTCAGGTAGAGTCAAGTGGAAGCTTTCTGTCCCACCTTGCATTTTATATGCAGCCTTGTAGCAAACTTGAAATGGTACAATTTCTGCATTATTTTTTTTTTCAATAATGGCATTAACATTGCCACTCAGTGCCAACAAAAAGTATTCACCCCTTTGAATGTTTAACCATTTTGTTGCTTTTATAAATCCATCATGATCAACAAAATTTGGTGAAAATGTTTAATGGGTAAACATTAAACATTTCCCTAACATGCACATGATACTGTACATGTTGGGCATCAGACCACTGACACTTTGTTACAGTAGTCACATAAAAACTATAGTAATCATCTCAGAGAGTCCACTGACTTCAGAATCACTGTAACAGACTGGGAAATGTGAGAGGCAGTTCTCTGTGACAGAGGAAGACCGAAGCTCAGCTCTAATCTTCTGCTTCAGTGAGGCTGTCTGCCCCAGCCTAAAAAAGCGACCTGCCCTCAAGGTAAACTAACAGTCTGGGAGCCTCGCTGGCCACGCAGGCAGCCAACGCGGATACTAAACTCTCTTTTTATTTTAAATACGAGACAGAACCATAAAACAGCAACTCACAGGATTGGACCTCAGCTAACATCCTTACTGTTAGTTAGCTCATGCTAACGAGACCGTTTAAAAGAATATTATCCAGAGAATTCAGATAAATTCAGACACTTACCAGCGAGGGCAAAAAGTTGGTTTCCAGAAGACAAAACCTCCCATAAGCTTCAGCTAACAACAGGGAGCAGGAAACACCTGGTGTCTCGTCAAATTCCGTCACTCTTGCTTTCTGGGAACCAAATACTGCAGGAATGTCTAGCGACGGTCCGTACAAAGAAGACAAAAAAAATAAAAACAACAAAAACAAACTTTAAGTGTTGAAATGTGACATAAGTATGTCTGGGAGAAAAAGAGGCGCGACAGTATGTAAATTAAGTGATACAGGGAAGAAAAATGGCCATAATCAACTCACAAACACTGACTGGACAGCCTCTTCTTCGTTACTTTTGTTCCGGTGATGCTCAGTCAGCTGCTGCATTCTACTGCCCTCTGCTGTTTGTGTAATAATCAAATAAATAAGTAAATAAAAACATGATCCAGTTTCCCTAAAACTGGGAAACTGGATTATGCGCAGGCCCTAGATTAATTCTCATTTGATTTGATTATGTTCTGATTTTGCTTTTGCTTTTTACTGTTCAGCACTTTGTGGCCAATATCTTGAAAATGCTACATAAATGCAGTCTTACTAACTAACTAACTAAGTGACTGACTGACTAACTAACTAAACTGAGATCATCAGCCAAATTTATAAATATAACCAGAGAAAGCACTTGTATTTTAAAGAGTACAGTAAAACGGCAAAGAAAAAAGTATAACTTACCATTTTAAGACGGTGTGCTATGTATGTGGCATCATCAGAACTGATGATGAGGTCCCAGGCCTCTGGTAGAGGACCTGAGCTTCAGATGAAGAGCCACCAACCAAGTCAAGGGGAATGACAGGTGACATGACTTCCATGCTTGTCAACTTGCAACCTACAACCTACTGCTGCTGACCTGTTAACAAGCTGGTAACTCACTGACTTCTTTTTGTGAAATTATGAGTCAGCTGGGTTATTTGGATAAAAGGAAAAGTCGTCTACTCGTCTTTTTAGAGAGAGAGATAGATTAATTAAATGCTTGGAGGTTATTTAGAAGGCCCCGACTGGCTCCCTGCCTGCCCGGGTGTACTCTCTCCTCTCTCGGCCATTTATTTCAGGCTATGGATGGAGGGAGACCCTTATTCAGCCTTCTTTTAGTTGATTAACTGGTCGATAATAATAAAGAAAATGCCAATACTGACTCGGCTGAGGCTCTTTACTGCGGGACCAACCGCTTTATCATATCTAGCAGAGACAGAGAGCTGTGAGTTATAGCGGCCTGTGCGAATGTGTGTCTGCGGCTAAAATATCTTTCAACTGGGCCAATTCACAGACAGAAATTGATTCTGGTCATTTTCCTCTGAAAGACCGAAACTGAGCGGAAAAGACGGAACCGGGACATGTTTAAAACTGTGGAAGTATCTTTATACCGTGCGGTCTAACAGACATTTGGTTGCATCTGCTCTGAATTTGAGATTTTAACCTAACAATAAAATACTTAAAACGACAGATTAATTCATTAATTATCATTGTGGGGTTTCTTTTACTAATTCATTATCATTGTGAAAGTCTATCATTTGAAGACTCACTATTCCTGCCTTGGTAACAGAAGCGGCATGAAGTGAAATGGGGACCCAGCTGTCAGTCAGACCAGCCTCCGTTCTGAAGGTGAGACAAGACAGCCAATTACACACCGTCGTTGTAGTGCTGGGGGGTGAGGGGGGGGGTCTGGTGAGGAGGGAGGAGGGGATGTCCTGCACGTACGCATACACGCGCGCGCCCACACCCACCGCATAGCACGAGCCGATAAAGTGAAAGGCAGCAGACTTACGGGAGTCAGTATCTGTCACTTGTAGCTGCAGACTGTCCCTCCTGTCTCTGTGACCTCTACGCCTCATCATGTCGCTGCCCGCCGTCTCCAGGCTGTTCAGGACTGCTCTGAGGAGCAGAGTCATTCCTGCGGCCAATCTGACGACCAAACCTGCCAAAGAAAACCTCTCTGCTGGGGTAAGTTTAGAGCCGCGGCACCTGCAGCCACTGCCTTATGTCCATGGGGCCCAGACCCCACATCTCTTCCTCCCGCAGGTCGTTGCTAATCTCTGGCATGTAGCTTGTTTTAAAAGGTGTCTGGGTCATGTGAATGTAGGCTCAGGGGGTTTTACTTTAACTCCGTCAAACTTCTCAATTCTTTATTTTTTCCCCTCTCAGAATTCCTTTTAGATAAACCTATATATATTACTGGGTTGTTATCTTTGTTCCCGGGAGAAAGACTCATTGTGTCCCGACTAAAGGTTTATCTTTATTTAGCCGTTTTTATAAAAAAGTGCGTCAGTATCTCGCCATTGTTCCGCCCAAATCCATCACGTACACTATCAAATAAATAGCACGCGCCACTGAGTGTGGCGGTCAGTGTACACACTGAACTGAGGAACTATCACGTTCTGTAACGAGTCTGTGGATTTTTCACGTTCTTCTGTAAATCTATTGAACTTTTTTCTCATGTTCCAGCGGAACCGGCCAACCGAACAGGTGGAAACAACGACCATTAATCCTGGACATGTAGCTCTGACCGGCTAGGTTGAAGAGTAGTGACCGCTTGTTTTCAGCTACTGCGTGATTAAAAATTCACAGCCTTAACTATTCCCTTCCAGGAGATCACTTACAATCTCATCATTATACAGTAATAAAGCTAACAGTTGAGTTGTGCCAGCTTACAGCTGGAGAGCAGAAACTTCTGTTGCAAAATTATATTCTGTTGTTTTAATGTATTATTGCATATAGTTAGTGTGTGCTACAGTCTCAGAATGCTCCTGGGATTTGTTCTTCCAGTCTTTCCAGTTTCCTTCCATCTTGTTGATTTGTATGACTTGAAATGACATCAACAGTAAAACAACACTATGACTGTGTCTCCCCATCCAGGAGCAAGCAATAGGGATGACAGCCCTTTTCACCGCCATCCTGGTTCCCTCTTTCTGGATGTTGGCTCACATAAAAGACTACAAAAAGAATGAATAGGGGAACTGGAAGATGTAGGAGGATGGAGTTCCAGTCAATCTTTCTCCAGCATCTGATGAAACCAGATGATGGTCTTCTTTGTATTGGTTCCAACATTTGGGTGGTGATAACATTCACCAACGCTCCAACCAAAACACATACACAAGCATTGTTCCGTTCTTGGCGATGTAGATGGATTAGATTGTTATAGTGTGTCTTATGATAAATAAAAAATAATCACCAGAGGTTTCCAGAGTACAGAGTGGTTATTCTTGAAGTCTTTATTTGTATGACGCAGCTAACAGTTTAAAACTCCAACAGCTTGTGTTCAGAGGAACCTCACACAGAGAAGAAGCTGAAACTCTGACTCTTGAATGTTTGAAATTATGCTCAAATTTAACAGATTTGTGTGATTTAGTTGGAAGTAAGCAGCTTAGTACAGCTCCTACTATTTAACGATGGAAAGTGTGGATATGATAGGCAAACAGACAAAAAACGAATCAAAAACACAATTTTCTTTTATCAAAATAGTCCACATTTAGGCCTCTCCATGTCTGTTCCACACTGCTCTATGCTGACTGCACAGCACAGGATCAACTTTCAAATATAAAATGTAAAAAGTTACTTGATCCTTTAAACCTTAGAAATGAAACACTGATAATTGCCTCGACTGCAGCCCATTCATACACACCCACAGCATGGTGTACTGATTAACCAACAACTGATAAAGGTTCAGCATTTCTTTTTGGTTCTGTAGGCAAAAAAGTTCCTGTAAAAATCCATGCTTACATCTCCTGGATAACAATAAGAAAGGAGAATATTTGAGATGTTTGCTATCTGTGTTATTAGCCTGTTGGTAAAATCCTGTTCCACATAAAGCCCTCTGTGGCTCAGTAAATGACATGGCCCACAGAGAGGGAAGAGAATACATGTTAACACTACTTCCTGGTTCTGCGCCAGTCAGTTATAATTGTTTCAGAATGGACCTTGTTCCAATAAAGTTGTAATTATTAACTAAAGTGAAAATAAAAAACTTTCTCACTGATCTTTGGCAATTAAGCACTGATCTCAGCATTGCATGTATTTTTTTTGTTCCAAGAATTGTAGTAAATATTTGAATTACTGATGAATATAATGATGAAATATTTCATTTCAGAAGAATGAATGGAAAAACCTCTATTAGCTTTTCTTCATTATGCCTGCTGTTACCGAATCAGTCCTGCGGGTGGCAGTAGAGGCCTGCATGTATTTGACCATCACTGTTTATGAGTCTTGGCACTTTGGCTCTTATCTGGATGCAGAAGCTAGATTAAGGGTGTGCAACCAAATTGTTGTTCCTTTATTTTTTTGTTTTACATTTTCTTTATTATATGAAAATAAATTATCTTTATATCCCCATCATTAAATCTAAGGACCATGATAGTTTTTTTCTTTTTCCCATAATGAAATTCTGAAGAGGGGAGCCTTTATATGCATTAAGCTCCCATCCATCCATAATAAAGCTCCCTTTATTATAATACTGCAAATTAGAATCTAACACAAACAATTCCCTTTGCGGGCGACCTCATTAGTAAGCAGAGATCTTAATCAGTCCAGTAAAGATGTCAGATGTTTGGCACAGGCCTGTGGTAAGTCTGGAGGAGAGCTGCAGAGATCCACAACTTAGGAAGGACAAACTGCTGACATGGCAATTATTTGTTCACAGATTCAGCCTTAACGGAAAAGCGGACAGAAGGAAGAAAGCTGTCAAAACACATTTTTACAGGTCATGTGGGGAAAGGTCACATGGGGAAACCTGTGGAAGAAGCTGCTCTCATCAGATCTAACTCAAACATTCTGGTCTAGAAGTGAAACAAGGGTCACAGGTTGTGTAGCCAGGTTCATATCTTGCACTGCATCAGAAAACATGTAGGAAAATTATTGGTCATGGTGACAAATTATTCTAATTTAAAGCTTAGATTTCCTGGAAAACAACTAATTTTAAAAAAGGAACACATATTTAGAAATCTCTGTTTTAGAGTTCTGAACTACATGTGAACCACATTTACAGAGCTTTCAATAACCTTACCATAAAATAACAAGCGTCTGGGATCTAAAGAGTTAATGTATTTAAGACTGAGTGCTAAGTCTAGTTCACCTTCTGAGGCATGTCATAAAATTCCCTCAAAGTCTAGAAGCAGTTTGAAAGGAAAGAGAACCTGTTGGGTTGGTAGCAGCAGCAGCTTTCAGTACAGCTGCAGTGGAGAATCGCTGCGTCAGGCAGCTACCGCTGGACCAACTGGATGAAGAGCAGAAATTGTGTGACAGCATTTCAATCTGTGCAGCTCTGCAGTGAGACGAGTTTGCAGTTGCCATTATTTTGTTATTATGACGTATTCTAATAAGCACAATACATATTTGTATAAAAAGGTCCCAAAATAAGCATTTATTCATCAATACAGAGACAACAGCAAATGAGGAAAATAGTTTTAACAAAACCAGGTTTCTTTAAGTTACAATAACAACGACAAAAAACAATTGCAAATACTTATTTCATGTAACAAATTACATGAAATACATTTGTTCAATTGTTAACTCATGTACCTTGATTCACAATTATCAAAAAGCAAAATAACATCAATCACAGACATGGGGCAGATTTGAGAAGCTCAGAAAGGCAAAAGATACTTCTACCAAGCAAAAATAGACACAGAAAAATAGAATCTGCAGAAAAATAGAGCCATTTAGATCTTTGTCAAAAAACCTAAAAATGTACAATTAATTTAAACCATTTAGAAAAAGGTTCATTAAAAATCATCAAATATATCAAATACTTGCTTAGTAAAAGAAATATTAGAAATAAAACTAATCACACTCCCAGACCTTCCAACACTAGTTGACCTCCTGAAACCAGGCAATACGTGGCAGTCTGCAAAATCCCCTTATTTCTGTCTGAATGGAACAGCAGGGAGAAAACATTCCAACATACGGAGAAATATTAGCAGACATGAATAAGAACAGAATGGAGAGCAGTGTGTGTGTGACGTCACACCCGGAGCTGCAGGTTCTCCACTCTGGAAGACAACCAAGGCCTTATAACTGGTTATACATGGACTCATGGAAGAAAGAGCAAATATGTGTATTAATACCAGACACATCTTTAGCACGCATGCAGAGTGGTTTATTCAGATTCATATCCGTAGCCTTACGGCTGTGAGACGGTGAGAGAGAGCAGGACTTTGAGCAGATAAAAGGAAGGCTGAACAGAGAGCAGAACAGCTGCTACTTTGCTTTGAGCTATGATGGAACATGCTGGATTTGGCAACGTAATGCCTACTTCATTATGCTGACTGCTCTACGGCTAATGTGATACTAAAGCCAGTTAAACATGTTAGGATTTTGTCTGAAATAACATTAAATCCCTAAATGACAGCAACTGCTCTCACACAACTCTCCCTCCGTTTTAATCACAGGACACAATTTTCAACCATATTCTCTATATTGTTATGTCATAGTTCTCCAAGAGAATTATGAATTAGGTAAAAGCCAGTATCCGCAGGTCAAAGCTTTACAAAGTAATCAAGATTAAAAATCTGTCACAAAACTCTGTTAAGTGCTATTTCTAAACTTCAGCTTCTAACAGGAACCAGAATAATCAGTTGGTGTCAGTTCTGCTTACATCCAGCAGAGGTTACCGTGGTAATAAGCCCAGTTCAAAGGTGAACCAGCTTGGTAGTGCTGAAACATTTTGTACTGAACCTAAACATTATTTGATAATCCAACAATCATGCCTCATAGTCCAGACCTCTGGTCACATCTGTCAGGTTACTGATGGACAACTTCAGGATCTAGGGTTAAAGGTTATCTAAACAACTGGAGTCCGTTTATTGTTCAAGCTTGTCTTACTTAGCAAACCTGGAGGCTTCAGTGTGCAACCTGCTGCTCACTGAAGCTTCAGAGAGACGGCTTCAGATGCCAAACAAACAGGAACCAGAAAACACAAAATAAGGCCTCAGGAAATAAAGCAAGTCTTTGATCTGACCACCACATTTTGGTTTAACAGTGAAGCAGCCTGTCAGTCAGATTCATGTTTTACCAGCAATGTCTCACACACTCACACACACACACACACCCTGAGGAAAGAAAAGTGTCATACTACTGCAGCCCACTGCTTTCACATCCTGCATAGAGAACTTAAACATTTTTTCGATGCCCCCCCTGCAGTTTTCCTTTCACTTTGGAATAAAGCGAGCACTGATGCTGATACACACAGTATTGTTATGATCAATAATCCACACTAATGATAAAACGTAACATGGTGCATACTTTAAGCTCATACACTCATACCTTTGACGGTTCAGAAAAGTCTGGCCTGTTGAGATTACAACAAAATGACATCATAGCCTAAAAGCTGGATTTGTTTGGTCCAACTCTGTCCCACGTCCAGCTCAGCTCCGGTTGGGAACCAGCAGCAGGACAGACTTGGCTCTGCTAAAGGGTGGCGAGGATCCTGAGGAAAGAGATGAGGACGACGCAGAAGGACTGTCCTACTCCAAAAACAAACGCTTCGAAGGACATCATGGTCTTCCCCGCTGCCTTGTACACCCCAGCTATGGCTGCACCTGAGGGACACAAACAAGTTCATGACTTTATGTAGGCCTGCCAACATGAAAATGTGGAACAGAAGATGATGGTGTGGATGAATGTATTGCAGGAATTTCTAAATAATGAGTTTATGTTCTGAAAAACAAACAAGATAAGAATCTATTTGTTTCAGTGAAAATGTATATGATTTAAAGATTTCTCCTACTTGTTTTATCCAGACAAAATTAGATCATCTTGACTAAAACATCATAAGAGAAGTGCAAACACACACTGAGGTGGAAGGCTTACTGGTGAGAACCCCTCCACAAACTGGTCCCAGAATGCCCATGAGGAGGATGGCGATGGGCGTGAACCGGGCGATCTTGTGCTGCCGCAGAGTGGCCAGGGAGATCAGGGCCGCAGGCAGGTGGAAGATGATGGAGGACACGGCGGTCCACAGGAACACACCGTACCACATCTCTGCCGGAGCAAGCAACACGCACCGTTCAATCTGTGGGACATGGCTCACACAATGCTGGCTTTCTGGTGAGACTTTCTTCTGCTTGGAACAGTAAGTGCTTGGAACTATAGCAACAATCCATGGATACATAAAAAAAAAGTGCAGGTACATCAAGAATGAATATATATTATGAGCAAAATTTGTGTTTGGTTTTGTATTCTTTCTTGCAACAATGTTTCCTGGCAATAAGCTGTTTATCTACAGAGACCTGTCTATTTTCCCTCAAATGGTGCTACTGTTGTAAGAACACTGCGCCGGCCGCCTGTCCTTCCTCATTGTGATAGTTCTCCCACTGCTGTGATCCAACATAAACAGGTCAAGAAATTAGCTTGTGAGAGCAAATGTTAACTTTCTAATGTGTTTATTATGTTACAGTTGAACACTATTAGCAAGTGGATTTTATAGTTGTTACAAACTGAAGCTAGCATTGCTACTTACTGATTTGTTTCACTATTTGCTTCCCATCTCAGACTATTATGAACTGATGTCAGATCAACCTATTAGTTCAACAGAATCTTAGTTTTTGGCATCATTTCAATGTTCTGCAGACAAATAGTTGCAGATTAAATTACTGGACTGTCTCTACTGCTGGTGAGTAGTTCTAAATGTTTCATTGGAATATCTTCCTCTGTCAGGTTATCTGTACTAGTATGATTTAGAAAATGTTGCAGCTCTGCTCTTGTTGCATGTAAAGGGGCTCATTTTTCTCAAGCAAAGTTCAGATTTGGCCGCTGTAGAAAATAAACCTCCATAGTGAAAGAAAACATGAAATATAGGTTCCACATGAAAGTTTTGTCACATATTTGGAAAACTGTTACGAACATGATCTTTGTGTTTATATAGATCAAATATTTACAATATTTTCTTATTATGGTAAAAGTAGTAAAATAATCTAGATTTGAGGGGTAAATAGAGTTTACTCAGGTAGCAGCCATGGAAACGTGTTAACCTTTCCGTTTAAAGCTACAATGTCTCGTGCGAACCTTTAATTATTGCAGGATTCGGGAGCACGAGCGGCTTGTGTACAGCTAACAAGTCAGCACAGAAAATTAACACAAGTTTACTGGAAATACAAAGTTAGCTAGCATCACCATCCACACTAACGGCGCTAGCGTCCAGAAACCAACATTTAGCTATCGACTCTTTTACACTTGTTTGATAAAGTACTTAGAGTATCTTAATGCCGTCTGTTTTCTTGATGAAATCGGGGACTTTTACGCCCTGGCACGTAAACACTACCAGGGCGGCTAGCTGGCTAGCTAGCCCACATTAGCTTACCTGAGAAGTCGCTGAGAGATGTGTCGTTGCCATTTGTCCTCGGTACTAAATTCCAGCTGAATATCTGCTTGGCTAAGCCTATATCGCTGTACCTATTTTGCATATTTTACATTGGTATCAATGCATATGTGTATATGGCGAAAAGACGTGTTATAACCCACAACTTAGAGTAAATTGTGACGCAACAGCAGCGCTCCAAGCACCGCCCCCTGTTTTTCAAAACAAGAGCTCAACCTCCAATTAAAATATCATTCACTTTCCTCTGAGCAGTTTATGACTAAAGGTTCTAGGAGCTTGAACAGATAGCAGATAGAGACAAATTATGTCCACCTGAGAAAATATTCAAATTCAAATGAACTTTAATGTGTGTGGAAGAAAGATTTCCAGTAGCAGACAATATTGAAACAAATTTGAGGAGGCCTTTGTCTGTTACTGTATGACATGCTAAAGCTAACATCTGGTCAGCAGAGACAATATTTCACAGTAACATCTCCTGGATTACACCCAACTCTTCTAATCCAGCTCATTTGCTTTTGCTGGTCCTTTCTATTTCTATCAGGCAGTAGAAATATGCCTCAGAGAGATGTTGGCGTTGGGGATATGATCCTGGTCCTGAGTGATGGGTGGAAGACATGATTTGAACATCCTCCTCTCTCTGCTCCATGAAGCCTCCTTTTCAACTCATCTGAGATCTGGGGTTGTAGTTTAGATATTTGACAGACATTTATTTTTATATATTTAGAAAATCATTCAGCGGCAATCAAAATTGCGTTAACTTATAGAATTAAAAATGTCTGAACTAACAATTTTGTTTGTAGATGGTGATGGCTGAACAGGACAGAACTGTCCTCTAACACAGAGGCTGTTTTCACCATCACTTCAGATCTTTTCCCCTTGAAATAAACATCAAGTTTTATTCATCAGCGTTTTAA
>CAEGAG010307647.1:0-44332 GCA_903067065.1 Brachyrhaphis terrabensis
ATATATATTTTATTTTTTTTTTACGTTGCTTTAATCAATTCGAACATCACTCCAGTGCATCAAACTTAGAAGAATTTCGGTATGTGGGAAGACAATGATTCTGGTATGCTCCCCATGTTTAGAAAGTAGGTTTTTCCACACGGTTTTCCATTTCCCTGCAACTTAATCTACTGGCCATGCTAACATGATGCTACTGGCACATGTGTCACATTTGCACAATTTTGATAATCTGGCATGAAAGTGGTATAAGTTTGCATGTGTGCTTTAAAAGTTTATTTCCAGAGTGTTTTTTTGTTCCATATGATCAAACCGACCCTTTTTATAGACGTGCCTGTCTGTGTTCTCGGCCTGCACCTTCTGCTAATAAATGGAGATATAACCCACATCTTTTTGGCTTTTGGTTTCTATTTCTTCTAACTGAACTGTACTAAACCTCCTGTATGAACTACATTTATTTTCTCATTGACTCCTTTCTTTTCTTGCCACTGAATAACCTTTTGCATTTCTATAGATTTTTCTGAACATGTGCCTTTTGATGTATCTTGCTTTGTAAGAAAACAAGTTGACTAATCATCTGAAGTGTGACATCAGACAGAAGAATATTTTTGACTTTGTGAAACATGAAGATTGAGAAATAAAAAACCCAGTTATGTTGGTTCTGTTCTTCCCTTTTTTTTACCCTTTTAGAGCGAAGAGGAGAAGAAAATAAATTTTCTTTAGGTGTAGCCAGTACGTAAGAAGTACATCCAAATTAGGAATGACATACTTAAAATTCAAATAAGACACATTTTAAAGTAAATGATTAAACCTTTTTAGAGTAATTGTGTGTTTTTGCTAGTGTCAAGAGTTAATGTTTTTGTTCAACCCAGAAATTTCTTGTTTTCTCATGCAAAGCGGGACACACTGCATTCACAGCTTGATTGGGGCTCATAATAAATAAGTGTGCACACCTCCAAATTGCACCTACACATTTTTTTGCTGGAAGTTGCTAAACACAGGGAAGCTCTCATATTGTCTCAGGCTCATACTGTCAGACTATCAAAACAAAACTCTGACATTACATTTACTGATTAATAGAAAAAAACAGGGGTGGGGTTTCATAAATCCCTAAGAGATTGTCAAGTTTAGAGTTCCGTAGGTGCTGTCTGTGTAATAAACCTGCTTTCATGTTTAATCAAACTGAATGCCATGATGTTTAGTTTCATTGAGACTTTAGGCTTCAGAGCCTCCGTGCATCAGGAAATAAACGTTGGAGTTCTTCCTTTGTGACTAAACACATCTCTGCCCATGTCTGGGCTGCTTCCCAACCCTCTGTTGTCGAGGACGTTTTCTAGCCAGGGGTCTTCCCACACAACCTTATGTTCTTGCCTGATTTGTGAACAAAGAGATGCATTAAATCTGTTGTCACTAGTTTTTGTGTTGTGTGACGATCATTTTTACAGAGATTGTTGAAGGAAGCCTTGAGGTTTTATAGAACCAGAAAACTAACACCTGTTCGTCACATCTGTTGAGTAGGTTGGGGATGCAAACAGGTTTTTCAAACTAGGATTTGCTTCATGCCAAAAAAAAGGAGCTACAGAACCTGCTATGTTGTTGAAAATGTAAAAAAATATATATGTTATTGTACTTATGTTTTTTAACTAAATCAAGAAAGTGTTTAAAAAGTGTCTTTCATTTCAGACCAGTGTTCTGGTATCAGTGTTTGTGTTCCATCAACAAAGAATTCAGTTAAGTTCAATAAGCATTTGGATTTGCAATATTAGTAGATTTAGAGAATAGACTTAATAAGACGCTTCTCCTATAACCTCCGATCATCTTTATACTTGAAAGCAGATTTAATAATTATTTTTCAGGTATTGATACTGCACAGTTGTGCAATTTACTCCCCGGCCGATATATATGTGACGGTATTGCATTCAGTTTGTGGTGACCTTTGGTTACCAAGGTGACCTGTATAAACCTCTCTGTCAGCATGGATATTTCTGCCTGTGAGCGTCTCTGTAAGGCGCTCTGCTCTGCTTAGGCTGCAGCTCTTGTTCTGTGAGTGAAGGATGAAAAGGAGGAGAGGCAGAAGAACGTAGGCGTCTCCTCTGTGTTAGCAGTTTTTACTGCTGTGATAGTATTAGAGTTAGAGTACACCACTACCAGGTGTACTGCACCAGCATCACAACCAGGAGACCCTAACCTTGAAGACGAGTTCCATCTTTAGCATCACTGTGTTATGGATGCTGTGTGTGCTGACGGTCAGTAGAGACATGCATTACTGGAGGAACATGACCCCTTTTCATTGATCCTCTGTGTTAAGTTCTATCTATTATTGATCAAGTGGAGATGTTCTGTTGGAATAGATTTCTTTGAATTATTGATCAGGTCTTATGACTTTTCTGAAAAATGCTCTTAGCTTTTTTTATGAATTAAGCATGCATCTAAAGCTACAATTAAAGCCTTTAGTTAGCTTTTTGAAGCTAAGTTAAGCAGGTATCAGCAAACATTGCAAGGCATTGTTCAAAGCAAAATGTTACAACTGACTTTTATTTGGTTGGCTCTTACAATAATTACAAAAAAAGAGTGCTTTAGGCCAAAAAAGATATAGAACAAACCAACATTGGTAAGATTTAAACACCAATTTCACTTTTTATTACAGAGGAGCTGGTAGCAGAAAGGTTGAGACTGATAAAAAAAAAAAAAAAGTGCAAAATAACTAAATACATAAAGAAATAAAATTTGTTCAAGGTGTGGTAATCTATGACTTTGCAGTGGTGATGTACATTCAGCAGACAATAATGTTTGACATTATGAGCTAAACAGAGAGGAAATGGATTTCTATTCTCAGAATGTTTGCCTATTTGCGACATACCTTGGTGCGATGCTACCTGAGAAGCTATTGACTGCTGTTAACAAAAGCAGCCAATTAATTTTCCTTCCAGATTGGCTGTAACCCAGGAGTGGAGATACGGAAGACTGTGGATGTTGGATTCTGCTGTAGTGTCACAGTGGTTTCCACTGTGCGCATTAATGCATATAATGATATATGGTGTTTGAACTAATAAACTGTGCTGATAGTTCATTGTGTAGTGAAGAAGGAAATGGAGATGGCCTGTGTCAAAGAGGGAGGTTAAGGATCTACTGTAGCTTTCCCTAAGGAAAGCAGTAAAGCCTTTTAATCAACCAAAGCCATGTTCACATACACAGAGTGAGCGGCCTCTGGAAAAGGTAAAATGAAAGATATGATACTCACTGAAAACCTTAAAGGTTGTGGGCTGTGTTCTTCCTGCCTTGAGACATTCATTGAACTAAATTCTGACATGAACAGGCGACAAAACCCAGAACTCAGCCCATATCCCTAACCCGAATCAACCCCTACAGGGACACACCCCCTTAACCTTTTGATCACGGTTAATGGTTGCTGGCAAACAGATTAAAGACTTCCTAGCCTTTCTTGGGGGATATATCTGCAACCTAGCTGAGTGAAAAGGCACACTCAAGGAACTTTTATTTTATTTTATATGATTTTCACACTGTAACTCAGAAACTTTTAGCCAAGCCTATGTTTGGATAGCTTGATAGACTCCTGCTGACACACAGTTGTACTTAGACTAGGAGGAATGTAGGATAAATCCCCTTTAATATTCATGATGCAGCTTTAATCCATGAGCGAGAAAATAAACCTAATTCCTCTCTCACTGAAGACGGAGAGCTTTTCATCTGAGCGTTTTACATTTGAAGACGTGTGTTTGGCTGTGATTGAAAGAACCTCCCTCCCCTCACCATGACTCTAAACTCAGGAGTGTATTCTTTCTGTCTTCTTGACATTAAACAAGTAGACCCCAATTTAGGTCAGTTCAATGTTTTTAGAGGAATCAGCTCAGGTGATTCCTGTTGTCCTTACTGCACTGCATCTGTTGATTTGACAGACAGTGTCTTAATGTAGACCCCCTTAAATCTGCTAAGTAGAGCTAATTAATGACACTAAGTATGTAGTTGAAGCATGGAAGTTGGAAATGTAAAGTAGAATAAACATGTGGTCAAAAATCCTGGGGCTCAGTTGGACCGAAGTAGAAAACACAATGAAGACGTTGAGTTCAGGAGGAGGACGGAGCGGCTGCTTCTGCTTTCTCTGCTTCTTCTTCTGTGACAGACCAAAGCTTGTTTCCAGGCTACAACAGGGAGGTGTGCAGGACACACTGACAAAGTAGGTTTGCATTCAAGGAATGAAAGCCAAGATGGAGAGAGGAAGGGTTCCACAGCTGGATCTGTGTCAGCACACGATGCCTGCAGCTCTTATCAACCACCTGCTTCTCGCAGGAAGACAGACTTAATGCGCCGACGCTGACACATCCAACGCACCTTCCTTCTCTGCTACTTCATATTAGTCTAGTTCAGGGCTTTAATGGTACTTGTTTTTTATCTGCTAATTAACATTGCTAATTGATTTATCTGAAGTGCAAGGATATGACATTATTGCGTTAAAAGTTGTGATGTTACAGGCTGAATTAGCCTGTAACATCATAAGAAAAATAAATAATTTATAAGAAAAAATGATTATTTATTACTGTTGTTAGCCAATATAGAGGGTTTGCATCATGGAATTCACTAAAAAAATAAGAAAAATATTTTCTTATATTTAAAAAAAATATAAGAAAAATAATAATTTGTTTGGAATGTACCTCAGTTTCTTGGTCATCATTTGGTACAACAGGGAAAAGAGTAAATGCTATTTTTCTATTAATTGTCACAAACCGAAATATTTGCAACAACAGAAATGATCAGTTTATGAAGAACCTCCAAGGTCAGAGTTTATGTTAGACAGGAGGGCTTTAGTTTTAGTGTATTTATTCATGCTTGAGAGACCAACAAGCCTCCAGTCACTAGGTGGCAGTAATCAACAGGCTGACTGCTCAGCCCAGTAAAAGAAGCTGTACTTTTTCTTTTACTGTTTTAAGACTTAAAACAATAAAATGAGCTATTGTTCATTTTATTGCTGTACATTTTAGTTGTAAAATGTTACAACTAAAACGCAACATTGTAGTTGTTGCAGTTTATTTGATTAATCTGCTCTGATAACCCAAACAGATTAATTCAGAATGCTGGTGTCAGTAGTTTGCGCAGACAAATGATCAGGTTCTGAATGGCAGTTAAATACCAGAGGAGGGTGAAAAAATCTGTTTTCTCCAGCAGCAACTTGATGGAAAATAATTGAAACCCACTGATTTAGAGGCAGCATATGTCTACTGTTAACTTCATAGTCAAAAAAACTAACAGCTTTTTTTATTGTGGTTGTACTGAGCAATGTTCAGCTAGCTAGTACAATGGTAACTATATGATTAACAATAAATGTCCAAAGCTAAAATATCTTTCTTGTTAAAAAATACATAAGTAAACAATAATAATAACTTTGAAAATGGGCTTTTGTTGTCACTCATTTTGAGCTATTAAAGCTTTTTCCAATAAATTAATATGCATCTGATCATTCCACACTCAGTTTGAACAAGACTGTGAAGTGCCACAAAGTTTACAAAACACATTAGTTACTATAAAAACTTTTGGCTATGACTGTAAGTTTAAGCGTAACATGTTTTTTGTTTGTTTTATTTTTAGCCTTCCTAAAAATTTTACTCAAAAGATATTGGAATAATACCTTTTTGTTATATATAAATGCAATTGAAATGATTATAAAAATGTAGAGAAGACTCTTCCAAAACTTAGGAATTATCTCAGCAGATCTGCAAACATGACTCAGCTGTTTTCATGATTAATGCTGTGCTGAATCAACATGGGACTGTTGACGTTTGGAAAAGCTGCTCTGTCCTCTCTGTGAACCGTTCTATAGCGCCGCTGCAGAGCAACAGGAACACATAAGAGTCAGCCTCAGGACAATCTGTAGGACTTCTGCCCATCCTGCCAGCTAATCCCAGATTACACAGTTCTGGAACTAAAGAAATGAAATGGCTGCCATGTTGGAGACAGTTTTGGTATTAAGTTTCCATGAACTGGAAGCTGATGGGATGGCTCCAGTTGGACTTTTAAATGAACATGTCTGCTCATTGGTTGTCATGTTCTGCTGGGCGATACGACTTCTAAAGTAAAATCTGAAAGTAGATCAGATTTTAATAGATTTTTTTTTTCTGGCTCTTTTCTAAAAAAGGAATTACAAACGTTGTTTGTGTTTCAATCGTCCCTTTTATGAGTTGGACAACATAGTATTAGTGCCAAAACCATGAGAATGCTTCTGTTTAATTACAAGAATATAGTCAGAATATTGGCAGAATAAAGACATAATTTTACCAGAATGTCTTAGATTTAAAGGAAACAAATCTGTTTTGTTTTAATGAGAAATAACCATCTCAGTTTGTGTTTGTTTCTTGAACATAGACTTAGTCATTTGCACAAATGTTTCAGACTTCTACTGCTGAAAATAATTTGATGCTGATGTGTTAAAAGATGAAATATTACCTTATCTTTAAAACCAATTCCAAATTGTGACTTTGCTATATGCTCAACATTCCTCGTTTTATTTTTTGTGTAGAAGTTTTCATTTAATTACTACTTAATTTCCCTAATATTTCCACATTATTCTGGCAATCTTAATGTTTATTCTCACATTATTTTGAATTTATCATTGCATAACTGTTTATTACTGCGACTGTATTTTTGTAATATTGTAACTTTATTCTCGTTATTAAAAAATTTAAATGTCATAGCCTGGCCCTAATATTCCATCGTAAAGCTGACCTGAACTGAAAGTTCCAATAAATAGAAGCTGTGAAACATGCTTGCCAGACAAAATGGCCGCCCATGGCACACTGACATCTCTCTGAACTGTAGAAACCGAAGGAATGCACTGGTGGAAAAACAAATCCAGCTTCTCCACTGGATTTGTTTCAATGAATAATCAATGAATAAAATCAATTATTTTATTCATTGATTTAATAAAATAATCAATGAATAAAATGAATTTACAGCCCAGCCATACTTTCATGCGCCTTTAAATCTGCATTAATAGTTTTCCAGAAACACTGCAGAAGTTCAGCGGTTCATCTAAGCTACCAAGTTGAAACTCTTCTGCATAGACCAGAGCCAAATGAAAGGAACACGTCATATTTTGCTCTCACATCCTAGTTCAACCCAATCCGAGCTGTTGACACGGCTGCTTAGGTTCCGCTGCTTGGCTACTGTGGCTTTCCAGTGAACAACCAGTGTGTTGCGTTTCTTTGCCGCTGGCCTTGTTGTATCCTGACCCAGCTGGCACGGTTCAGCTCTCTTGGTTTGCAACAAGGGGGGAGTAGAGCAGGGGAGCAGGCTGAGGCTGAGGCTGAGGCTGAGGCCAGGTCGGCTGGAGGACGGAGACTGACCAACGGGCTGCAGCCACACGAGAGCAAGCAGAACAACCGCGCTATCACCCCTTAGTTCAGCTTGGTGCTAACTTATTCATTCTGTCCTATATCTTTCTGGAATACTCGACTAATTGTCGTTATCTATTGGTTTATTGAGGATCTGTTATAGAAATTACAGAGTTTTGTTAGGCTGTCATTCAGCAGTTAGAATAAAAGCCTCATCGGCACCTTAAAATATGTCTTCTTATTAGTAAAATAAGTATGTTTAAAGTGTTTTGCATTATAAAAACATCATATTATGAAACAAGTAATAAACATTACATTTCGCCAAAAGCCATTATCAAATATTATCAATGTTCAATTTATTATCAATCTATATTATGGGTCCAATATGCATTTAACTAATGTAATAGCCACAGGGCTATAAACAGTATAGAACATGTTGATTTGGTTCGGATTCATTCATTTCCATTCAAACATTCTTACTCTATCAATCTCAAATGGAAATCAACATCTAATAATTTTCTGTTGTAATATGTATTTCAAAAAATGACTTGAGATAAATTTAGCAACCTCGTTGTGTTATTGGGCTGTATAACATAAGCTGTTTTAAATAAAGAATTTTCATCGTTCATATAATTGTTCAATTTGACATTTTGAAAATGAATTTGCAAAAAACGAAACTCAAATTTTTGGATAAAATGTTTGGGTGCCAGAATGAGGTGTTTTGTTAGCTGTTTTAAAATTGGATCATTTTGCAAAACTGCAATAGTTTTGCTTTTTTTATGAGTCACATGATCAACAACCAGATTTTACTGCTGGTGCAAACCAGAAAGGAGACAACAGGAAATAGTTGATGGATCATTGCAAGTTTTTTTATGACCCTATTGTGTGAACAAACTTATTCACTTACTTTAATTGCATTTCTTATTTAATGAATACAGTGCAACTGCAAAATGGTGTTTTTTTTTACTCTAACGGAATATTGACAAAGTTTAGCGTACATTTGTAATGCATCTACTGTATAGTCATCAGCAGAGCTGTAATGTTGGAGCCAATAGGATAATTTGACTTCAGTAGCCACATTCAACCCCAGGAGGGCAGCACTGAGACAGTTTTAGGCCAAATATTACAGATTTTAAATTGTCAGAGAAGCATTTTAAAATTGTTGCCCTTTAGGAACAATTTAGACAGTTTATCTGCCCCCAAAAAAGTTGATTTAGGGTTTAATCCTTAAATATGTCCAGTGTAAATGTCAGACCCCTTGTAAACATACTTCTGGATAACCTGGGCGCCATTTGTAGCAAGCAGTGTTTGACTTTCTCAGAATAGCTGTAACTCCAGCTTGCTGTAGTACCAGATGTGATCATGATGTGAGTCAGATTTAGCGTGGCAGGAGTTTGACTGTAACTATGTGCGACTGGCAGCCGGCCTCATCAATCTGCTTGCTGTCTTCAGAACAGCCATCACTGGCATTCAGGAGTCATTTTTTAAACATATCTGTGTAGAAGCAGGGCTAAGGGAGCCTGTTTGGGTTCTTCACTTTAATTTGTCAGCCTGATTTCTGTCTTGGTTGCATCTTTAAACGTGAACCCACATGTTACTGTGCGTTCTTATTTGTCAATGGAGCACTAATGAAGTGCTTCTTAGTGGATGTCCTCATGTCCCCCCATGGATGAGTAAGCTTATATGTGAAACTGGTAGCTGTCCAAATCTCCCTGCCATGTGTTTCCAGCCCTCTGAGGTCAGCTCTTACATAATTTAGAAATGTAGTTCACCATAATCGCAGGACGGCATTTATCTCTCTGCTTGTGGCAGACATCACTCTTAGCTGGTGAGGGCAGCCTGTTGTTCCCAATTAGCTCTGCGTGTTTGACCCACAAACATGTTCCTGTGTTCATTTATCACTTGTGTACCATTGCTAAGCAACAGCATCTGATGTAACCAGGAGAAATGAAGGGGCAAAGAGGGACTTTAAGACGCTCTACCTCAGAACAGAAATGTGAAAGAAACTCATAAGAAAGACAAATGTTTGTGTTCATAGATATAAAATCAGATGGTGTCAGTGAGGGAGCAGCGGCCACCACCATGCATCACACCTGACCTTTAACAAATCTAGTTTTGAGTCTTTCTTCTCTTTACGACATGATTGCTGAACTGCAGTAACTTCTAACATCAGAGCTTTGAAAAACTGTTCACCTGACTTAAACTTAACATGGTTTCACATTGCAAACAAAATATAATAATAATAATAAAAAAAGCAAAGTGTAATTTAAGTGTGATTGACCAGCATCAACCTCTGCATAATTTTACAAGAGAATGAAAACAATAGTTTTTACTGCGGGTGTAATAATTGCAATTTTCTGGCCGATCACCAATATTTAAAAAGCCTGACCTACCGATTACGATTTAGGCCGATACCATATTTTTTTGTTTGTTTGTTTGAAAAGTCACTAGACATAGCGATAAAGTCTATTAAGTTGGGAAGAGTGGGGGGACACATGCGTGCGATCTCCTAAAGTGAAGGAAATTGCGACCGATTTATTTGTGCCTCCTCGTCTTTACAGATAAAAATGTCATAAGTATGATGAGCGTTTGGATTCAGCCCCTGTTAAGTTGCTTTTAACTGTCGTCACAGGAAGAGTTGTGTGGCACATCTAGGCAGTAAAAAATACCAAGTAAAGAGGAGCATCTCAGGAGTATTTACAGAGCTACATGGTTTGATTCAGGCCTGGACTTTAACTAGGCCATTTTTATTCCTTCTTTGCTATCGGTATGTTTAGCGCTGTTGTCCAGCTGGAAGTTAAATTTTAGCCCAATTTCAGATTTCTCTGCTGCCAATGTTTTGCTTCAGTCATGTGATGGTGTGTTCAGGGTGATGTGCAGTGTTGGTTTTTCTCCTATATACAACATTGTTTTGGTCTGTTCAGACCGGTGGCGTTCTTCTCATCACTCTACCATGGAGGATGTTTAGTGGAGTTCATAACTAGTAGTGACTAGTCAGTTTCTTCAGTGTTTATGCACCATAGCCCATGTGCTGATAGGGAGAGACAAACTAAATTTAACCCAAAGACATTTAGCAGCTCCTCCAGGTTGCAGGTGTAACAGTCTGGAAGTGAGTGCATTATGAGAGGTCATACAGCTGGAGCGTAATGAGTCTCCTGTTGTGCACCGACACACCTGTTCACATTGATTCACACAGTCGTTATCCAGGGAAACACACACAGCCATGTGTTCACCGTTGGTGCATTAACCCCAGCGCAGCTCTGCCAGGAAATCTCCCCTCCGGGGCAGGACAGCGGAAAATCTGCCTGGGTTTCAAGAAGACCGCTGGTGAAATTCCATTCCATGATTTGTATTGAGCTCACATTGTCACAACAGACACGAAGCATCATTAGAATGTTTTGGCTCAGTGGAGGATAAGTATGTGTATTGCCAATACGTCGCCTCCATTTTGTGCCTATAAACGGGCCTATATACTTACACCATGACGTTTCAGTTTATTTTCTTCATCGTTTTGATCCTCGTTTGGCCTGCTTGACTCATTGAAAAGTTAAAGATTTTGACCTCTAATTTAGTCAAAATAGCTCTGATAATTTTCTTTTACAGATTTAGTGTGGCAGGAGTTTGACACCATGTACACCATGAGTAGATTGTAAAAATTCACTCTAATTCAAAGTATGCACTAAACATCCCCAGGTGGTCACGAACTGACACAGTCTGTACAAAACATCCTGCGGTACTTAAAAAAACTGTTGGGTACGTCATGGTCAACATTGCAAGTTGAAGGCTAACAAGCCACCTGTTTAGAGCTGCTTTCAAACCATAATCACTGGAACAGGGATGATGGCACTCAACAAAATGTCATGTTTATTGGTTTCTCAATTGGTGACTGTTCTTTTTATGACTTCTTGTGTTTGTGTTTTTATCATATAAAGCACTTTGAACTGCTCTGTTGCTGAAATGTGCTTTACAAATAAACTTGATTATACCTGACCAAAGATGCAAAATGGGAGCGTGTAGATCTGACCTGTACCTATTTCAAAGGGTTCATGATGCTAGGCCCCCAGCATTACTGATCTCCCACCATACCAGTGGAAACAGATTATTTTCCCCACATTTATCCTTCATTTCACACCAAATCCACCTGGAGTTAGCGTGGTCATCACCTTCCTACACAGTTTCCCTCAATTCTCATCTCCCTTCTGTGCTCCATTTTGGCTTTCTCCCACTGAGCTCCATTTCTCCAGTAGAATTTCAACCTGGGAAATCAGCAAGCGGAATTGGGAGTCTTCCATTATATAGGCTAGTAGTCTGGCAATGGCGGGGGAGGAGGTGATCAAAGCCGTTCAGTACGTGTTGGCCACACTTCCAAATATTGTGGAGGTAAAGTTGGAACAAAGGGAATCTTTAAGACATTTTATTGCTGGCAAAGATGGCGTTCGGCTTGGCGCTTTTCTCTTCACAGTGGGGGATGGTAGTTTACAGCACACTCAATTTCCGGTAAGTTTCATCACGTACTTCATAGCTAAACATGAGCGATTGGTTAAAATCAGATCCAATAGTTTAAACTTCTACAAAGGCCACCCCTCCAGCAAGAAATTGTTTCTCTGTAACTGAGGATCCAGACCATCTGTATGAAGACTAGCTTAGATGCCGTCAAATTGATGTTATGGTGACTAAACAGGAAGTTATTGACAACTAAACTCAGAAGGTTTTCCAGTGCTAGATTTTGTGGCTGCAGTAGAAAGGCTGGTAAAGGACATCAGTTTTGATCCGTCTCCTTTCACTTATTCTTTTGCCAAACTGATGTTTCGTGTTACCAGCTCAGAGGTCATTGAGTTTTTCTCTCCCTCCCCAGCTGCCAAAAAGACATTTGTCTTTGGGACGCAATCTGAGACAGCCCACAGGGTTCAGTTTGGGGTAAACATGCAAACAGCCAGGCCATGTTAGTTGTTTTTCGTGCCAGTTCCCCTGAACGCCCTCAGTGAAGCTGCTCGGCCTGATCTCAGCACCTTGGACAGCGTCTCCGCTCAGCAGGGGGCCAGAAGAGGAGGAAGGGAGAGATACTTCCGCCTGTTTTCCTGTAACCTTTTGAGCTTCACCGATTTTCAAAAAAGAGCAAGTTTGTTTGTTTGGGTTCCACCTCTCCGCCGTGCGTCGCCTGTCCTTTCGCGTTTGACCTTCTGAATCCTGACTTTGTGACGTTGGAAACCCAGAAACTCTGACCGTGGGATTTGTTCTGGAATCGGTCCGGGGTTCTTTTGATAGACGGGCTTCTCCGTTCTATCGAGACCGCCAGCGGAACGTACCGAGGCCCCTGCGTGTTGTATACATGGAAGCATTTGTGACTGTGGGTAGCATCCTGTCTGTTCGCCTCACTGTCACCCTGTGTGTACGCTGCTAGAGGCAGGGGGTTGGAGGTGGTGGGGGTTGCCATCGGTGCCTCCCTCTGCGTCTTCTCTCCTCCTCGACTTCACCTCCCTCCTATTCCCTATCCGTCCTCCTTTCCCTTCATCAGGTTCTCCTGGTTGTCACTCCTGATCAAAGACAAGTAATGTCCTGCTGTCTTTCCCTCCCCACGTCCAGTTGTGCTTTTGTCTCACACTCGACTCCTGATCTTGACCGCGGCCCCATCAGTTCAGGCCGGACCTCTCGGACAGGAACTGAAGGGTGGCGACAGCAGCAGACGAGGGGTATGGGGAGGGGCTGGGTGGTTGCCGGGGGGCCCGGGACCTGAACCAGACAGACAGAAACGTCACCACTCCAAAGCCAGACTCCCCAACTCAGATGGCATGCCGATGTGTGTGTGGGCGTGTGTGTGAGGGTTCACAGTGTTAGTAGCTCAAAGCCAGCTGAGGCTGCAGTGCAGACAGTCAGAGACTGAGGCTGTGAGCAGCTCTCTGCAGCTGGATGGTGGTTTGTCTGGGACTCACATGTCTGCTTCATGAGGAGAACTAACAGGTGAGCGCACAGGTGCACGTGTCTGTTGGAGCGATTGATCCTGGACAAGTTTTTATGTTTGTTTGTTTTTTTTAAGAAAATGAGGTTGAGTGTCTGTGCATAGTAATGTGTCGTTGAGTCTGAGTTGCATGGCAGGACGTGATCATGGACGAAGAGTGATCATGGTTGTTTGGTAAATGTTGCGGAAGCGGCAGCTTGTGAGGTGACCTCTGGGGGACGGGTAGCTCAGCTCCTGGAGCCGCAGGAAGCGGTGCGCTCACGTTCGCCTGACCCGCAGCAGGCCTCAGGTTCAGACCTGCCAGGTAGGAATGTCAGGAATACTCAGTTGTAAGAATTGGAAACTAAAGAACATAAAAAATACGGGTTTCATGTTGGAATGCTGTGACCTGTGGTTGATTGATTTCCTCGGTTGCTGCAAAGGAAGTAACCACAATTCTGAAAAAAATTTCCCCTGTTTGGCAGTTTTCCAGGAGCCACAGCCACTGTAATTCAGATGTAGCTGCAGATTGGCTAGTTTTGAGTCTCAGGAAACCTGCTATTATGATAACTTTTAGGAAAAATTCCACCACATATTTACATACTACAGTTGTAAATTGTTTTGACATACTTTTTGTAGAGTAGCACAAGTCTACAAGTCCATGTGAGCTGCGTCATGAGTGTTCAGGTAGCTGCTTAGCAGATAGTAGCTCACCAAGTGTAGTTAGTTAACTACCTGGCAACTAACTGCTTTAGTTTTCACATCATGACCAGGGTTACACTGAGTATAACTCTGGTTACTCTGCTGTTCCCTCTGGTATCTCATTAACATTAGCTAAAACTTTATGAATAGTATGTGTCTGACTCATTCCAGACACAAGAGTTCCTTTGGTTCAGACCTTGTACTAGAGCCTGTAAACAACTGGAACTGCCTTTTGCTCTAACTTCTCTAGATATATTTAATTTAAAGTCATTTTAATTACCAACATGTTTCTTTTAAGTGAAACTGGGAGTAGCACTCTCCCTAGCCCAAAAACAAGAGGTTCGTTGGGTCGTCTTTGGAGTTGGCACACATTCATAATGTTTTTGATGAGCTTCTGCATAATTGCAAGATTTATTTCCATCCAGTTTTGCATTCATGTTTCTTGACGTATTGATTATGGGAGAGTGTGACCACTGCTGATGCCTTCTCCAGCTCATCCTGAAGATTCTCAATGGTCTGAATTTTGTGAAGGCCAATCCATGTGTGAAAATGTCTATTGCTCCCTGATCCACTCCGTCACCATGAGCCCAATAAATCTCTGAAAGAGGGTAAATCATAAGATCACATGACCTCCTGCCTTTGCTCCAGAGCCCAGTATTTATGCTGACTTGTAAATTGAGTTTCCTTCATGTTTTTCTTTGATGGGATTTAGGAAACGTTTCAGTGGCCGCCAATTACGATCGTTTAGAATTTTTTTTCTGACCACAATTCTTCCTTAAAGACGATGGTTCCCCACTTCCCATTCCAGTTTTTAATAATGTGTTGGTTAGTTCTCAACCTCATTAAATTAGTTTGCTTCTTCTTTTGATATTTTCTTTACAAACATCTTTCATATGACCACAGGATTTGGTTTTCAGCATGGATGCTGAGACGGTCCAGTGGACCGCTTGTTTTTGGGGCAGGGCGTGTACTACTTCCAGTTTCACGTACATAAAACACATTGGTAATTAAAATGACTTTAAATCTAGACCTGCCAAGGATATGAATACTTTTGGAGCTTAAATACAAGAAATAAGAAGCTACTAACTGCATCAGCTGGAGTAAAATGACTTGTTGCTAGCTGAAAGACAATCTCCCATGCAGTGAGACTTGTACCTGTGTGCTTTGTTATATTGAGGTGGCAACTTTTGTTTGGGCCAGGTAGTGTGTTAATGTTTTGGAGTGACCCAGTTTGAATCTGAAAGAGAATCTGTAGAGGGAGCTAAAGATTAGGGTGATGGCAAGAGGCCTTCCAACCCCAAAGGACCTATTGGAGCTCACCAAAGTCCAATAGTGAGAAAACCACTGGGCACATGCAGAAAGCTGCTCAGCAATTATAAAGAAGGGTTTAATTAAAATCATTTTAAATCTTAATCTGCTGTTGGTGTATATCATTTAGTTAGTTTGGTGTTTTTCAATGCTCCTCACTCTGCTGACTTAATTTATTTAATTTCCCTTTGGGATTGATAAAGTATTTTTGAGTTTGAATAGAATTTTATTACTGGTCACTGTTCATTAATGCTGCTGTAAACTTTTTTTTTTCCTTGCAGGATTTAGAAATATTGTTTTTTTTAAGTTAAACAGTATTTTATCAAATAAAACTGCAGAATGAGTTTGAAAAATATTTAATACCAACAAATGGAAGAAAGAAATTGAGCATCCAATTAGATGATTTTTAAAATGATTCATTTTTGTAGAAGTACAAGTGACTGCATTCAAAACTTTGTCTTCATTTCTGTTAAAAATCTAACTTTTTGTAATTATTTAAACGCTTACATCATATAGGAGGGGAGATTCATTGTAAGCTAACACTACTGTAAATGGAAGCAAAAGTCTTGAGGTTCTAGTTTTAGCAATTACCACTGTTAGCACGGTTAGCTTTGGCATCTGTAAACAGTGTGTATTTCAGTGATTCTTGAGAAGTGGGACAAAATGGGTTTAAATTTTCCAGAAAATTTTTAAAAATTATTCCTCAAGCTTATGTATACAAATATGACAAATAACATTTTGGAAATGTAAAGATGTTGAGGTGCAGACTGCCAGTTGCAACATTTTTTTGAAAATTACATTTTAATGGACCTGACCCAGAACTTTGTCAACACCATCTGACAAAAATAAATATACAATTATTTTTAATGACCCTATTAGTGATATTTTTACTCAGTTTTACAGACAAATGCTTCTCAAGAAACAAAAGAAATATAATTTAAAACAAAAAAAAAACAACATAAAGTCCATGTGACGGAGTTGACACAGAACTGAAGGTGGTGACAAACTAGTGAGTAAAAAGAAATACTTGATAAATGTGAAGTAGCGCCATTTCTGTATCATACATTAAAATGAATTAACTGCACATTTAAGTGAGATTTGTCAACACTATCACTGAAAAAATCACACTGTCAGTTAAAAACTTTCATGGAGTTGACAAAATGCCAAACTATCTCAATTTAAATGACAGTGATTGAAAATGTAAAAACTATGAAGCTGCTCAAAAAGGACCGTGCAGTCTGCAAACTTACATCTTTTTCTTTATCACCACTTTTTGAAGCGGCTGACTACAAAAACATCAGATGTAAATCTACAGTAAATACAATTCCCTGTTGCACTTTTTTATGATTCCCTGAGTTAATTTTTAAGCAATCTACTAAAATTTAAAAACCAAATCATTATGAATCTTTGTTGATGAGTACTTCCACAGTCAACATGTGCTGTTGCTAGCATTGGTTTACCTTTTGGTCAGATTATCGCTGACAACTTCTTATTTTAGCTCAATCAACATGTGGATTGTTAGGATGTCTGCTACAAAAATGTTCAAGAATGTTCCATAATAAAAAACTGAAAATGACCTTTGCCTTTAACAACTTGTTTCCTGCTTGATTTGTTGTCTGCGATTCCTTTGGTATACTAAATTATTAACGTCCACATGTCTAACAGCTCCTCCTTCTCCTTCCTTGTTCCGTCTCTCCATCTTGCCAGCCTCCATGGCAGCTCATTCGGATTCCCTGGCCTCTCACTCTGGCTCTGTCCAAATGATGGATTCTGGCATGCTGGGTCCTTTTCCAGGTAAACCCCCAAACGTTCTTCAAGCTGCCACACAACACTCTCTGCATTCTCATTTATACAGCTGCCACTTCTGGAAGACTAATGACACTAGCTGTAATTTAGTTCAACCTGAACTCGCTGTAGTCGTGTTTGTTATTGTTCGTTTGTTAGAGTTAAACATTTGGCTTTTTGACATATTGCATCGTGATTTACTTTGTTGCATTTAAAATCATTGTTCTCTTTGGTTATATCCAAATAGCTCCACTTTGACGGCATCTCTCCAGAATGCATTGGAAGCTATCTTTCAAGTCCGTTTTTAGTGTTTTGCAGTTTCTCTTAGCATTCCACATTTTGGAAAAGAAAAACCATATGAAAATCAATAGAAAGCAACACAAATGTAACTGATGGCCACATGCTAGTAAATAAACAAACACATAGATTATGTCAAATCCACTGCTGACATCTCTCTGCTAATGGCTTTTCTACTCTTTAGCAGTGTTTGAGTCCAGTGTTGTGGCTGTAAAGTCGCTTGGATGAAAAGTTAGCTTGTTAGGCACATGCAGAAGCAAAACTGCCAGGCTGTGGTTCTGTAGAGAGATGAACACATTCACACACACACACCCACACACACACTGAGCGCCGTCTTTAATGAGACATGTCGGAATCACTGCTGTAACCTTGGACACACATGTTCACTGTTACACAGCATGCTAGGCCTGCACAACAGCAGGAAAGAGTTCATTGCTATGACGATATCGACTGTGATTAACACACTTTTTAGTAAAGCTTTCCCATCTTTACCATTTTGGCCTCACAGCTCTCTGTGTCATTAAGTCACAGAATTTATACTTCAGTTATGTGCCTTAAGGACAGTTAGTCCATATTATTGATATCAGGATGGCTGCAAATCCTTAAAAACATCTTAAATCCATGTTGCTAAAATTAAAGCCATGTCTTAAATTTTACCATGAAGGGATTATTTAATCTTGTATATTCTCGTATATTCTTGTATAGGTTTTTTTTATTGTGGCACTTTTATGTAAAGCAAAAATTTGAGTCTCATTCAGAGATCTTAATTACGTTCTATGACTGCTAATATACCCTTGCTAGCCAACTAGCTGTTTTGTGTCTCACCCCATCATGGATGATGACATGGGTCTTTTCTGTCAGGCTAAAAAAATCTATATTATCTTAGTTGTATTCTGTGACTCAAGGCAGTTGAGGATATCGCTCACTAGCTGCTAATATAACATTGCTAGATATCTTTTTGCATCTAACCCTATCATGGATGATGGGCTTGATACATTGAGAGTGACAAGTGATGGTGACAAAAGCAACATTTCACATACATGAATGTCAGCAGTTGCTTGACTGGAGGAGTGCTAGTGATTGTAGCCTTTAAGACCAGACTTACCACCAGTTAGTTGGATGATGTTCTTTTTTGCCACTGTCTAATTTTTTTTGCTCGATGCAAGTTTGCACACATAAATATTTTGATGATCACAATTCAATGTGTTCTGCAGGTCTTTAGAAAGACACACACTGTTGTGAAAAGCGTCTGCTCCTTTAAAGATTTTTCCAGATTTAGTTTTTTTTCATCCAGAAGATGCAAAGCACTACCAGAACCTTACCACTATACTACCACCACCTTGTTTGACTGTCAATACCATAAAACCCTTTGTTGTTGGTATCGGTAGGTCAGCTGTGACAGGACGGACCCCTTCCACAAAGTTCCACTATCATCTCATCTGTTCAAGAAAGTCTTGAACCCATCTCACTTTTTGGCAAAAGTGAGATGGGTTTTAGAGTTCACGGCTTCTCATATGTTCCTGAATTTTTTTAGCATGTGACAAGCTAAATATATATATATATTTTTATCTTTTAGTGATTTTTATGTTGACAGACTGAGTTTTTTTCCTCATATCTCAGGTTCTTTTGTTACAATTTTATTGTATTTAATCATCTAAACTGACGGTGCATGGGTAGATCGGCCCCGATTTCCTTAATCAGCTGATAATTGCATGATAAACCGATCTTATCTACTTCCGTAAACATCTGAAAATCAGCCAGTGTTCGTTTTGCTCTGCCCTTATCTAAAACATTTAAGTGTAAAAATAAAAGCAAAATCAGAAATAAATCTTCATGGGCAGGAAATACTGCCACCCACTGTGCTCTTAAAAAGTAACACAGATGTAGGCTATTTCAATAAATGAGATGAGCATCAATTCTGATCACACACTAGGAACAAGAGAGTGATTCACTGTTAATACTTATCTATCTCCATGCACAGGGGTCTTAACATTAACGCCATCACTCTGTTTTCATGTTTTTTTTAGGATTCTCTCAGCCAGGAGGGATCGGAATGAATGTGGAGGTGGGAGTCGCACCTCTGCAACCACAGAAGCCCCCGAGTATATCAGAGTCGCAGTATCCTACTCCCCAAACTGGGTCAGAAGTCCCAAAAGATCACAGCGCCATGCTGCCAGAACCCCAGGCCCCTGGGAGCCCCCCGGATGTTTCAGCAGGTAAAACTTACAGATGTCATTCCCACTCTGAGCACTGAGAGTCTTCACATGCAACCATCTGCAATTGAGAGGTTGAGATGAAAGCGCACTCATATTATGTCAAGTCTCAAGACCTAAATCAAATTTAAAGTGTTATTAGCAGAGCTAATTTTTCATGTAGCATTTTTCCTGACTTTGAAAATGTTTAGCTCACCAAGCATCCTCTAAATAATTTCCTGATAAATTCTAAACCACTAATGTAGTTGCCTGTTTTGTACACTTTTAGGTGAATAATACTTGACATCTTTGTTGAAGGTTTAATTGGATGATTCTGTTTCACTGAATGTGTTAAAGAATTTCCTCACAACAGGTTTTGAGACTGATAAAGTAATTTAGATCATTAAGATGGTTCTGCAAGAGGTGGAATTAAGGAGCTATTTAGTTTTTTGTATTCTATGGAAACATTTAACTTTCAGGAGGCAGGAGAAACTACAGAAGCACTAAAGAAAACAAGAAAAGTTTCTAGTTTTAGTGAGATTAATATCTCATAAAAACTAAAATATGCTATTATTTAAATGAGAGAGGACAGAGTAACATATTTTCATTTTGTCAGAATGACATAAGATACTTCTACTAAATTTATTTCCTAACTCTGGCACTCAATCGTTTCCGTAGTGGATTATTTCTGTATTTAAGCTTTTTTTTCAGCTAGATAGTAAGTATATGGTAATAATACTTGGATACTGGTTTCATTTAATTCTCATCTTTATTAGCGTGTGTTACCCACCTGTCAAAATCTCAAAAAAACATTTTTTTTTTTCAAATGGTGGAGCCATGCTGAGCTCAAAATGACTGGATTAGTCACAACACTGTTAGGTTTTACTGAAAGACGAATGCTTCAAGTGAGCGATTTTCACTACTGTTGAGGTGTTTTAATAAAGCAAAGATCATAAATGAGCAGCTAAATTCTAATTACATATACATGGTACGGCTTTTAATATTTAGGACCATGTTTTTTTATGTGCCTACTCTGCAGAAACTGCAGAATTAGGAATGTGAAATCAGTTCAGACTGTACACGGTCGCCCCTCCTCACAGCCGTAACAATCAGCTGTCTGTCCGTCCACTACTTCCTGTCTCACATCCTCCCACTCTGATGGGATGAAGGTCAATGCTCAGCTGATGCTGACATGTAATGTGAGTGCTGTCATGCGCTGGCTTCCAGTCACATACTGTCTGCATGTGCTGACTCTCTGTCACTGAGCTGTGAGTGTCCGCAGATCACGCTTCACTGTCCTCACTCACACATCCACTCCGGCCTGAAAATGTTTGGATGAAAACTTTTTGTCCAGACTTCACTGAGAAAGGAACATAATTTCTTCAGGGAAAAAAACCCCAAAACAGTCGAATGAGTTGATGCTAAAACTCCTGATGCTCAAGAAAGAGCATAAGAACTTATCCACAGTTTTCACATGGAATTCCAAACTATTCACAGAAAAACCCAACCATTCACAGATTTGTTTGTAAAGGATATCTAAAATATTTGTCAGAAAATGCAGCTTGAGAAGCTAAAATATCTTAGCACAATGCTACTTGTCACACTGTTTGATTGCGCCTGGATGTAAAGTAACAACATCCAGGCGCATCGTTCATTTTCCTCAGAGCTGATTGGCTCTACATCACGAGTTTAAATAAAGAAGACTGGAGATGCTGGCTTCTGGAGTAGTGTTAAGACAGTTTTCACTGAAGTATATTGAGGTACTTTAGGTGTATTAACTATTAAAATAGGCAGATATAAACACTTTTAGAGAGCTCTCAAGTATTCAGAGATTTTAGCTATTAACGAGTGGCTGTGGCCCCTAACCCCGTCAACACCAGGGGATCTGCTGTTCTGTTTTTTTACTTTTTTTTTTTTTATTATTATTATTTATTTATTTTTTAAACAACAAACAATCTTTCTAAAACACTTTTAGAAAGCAGGTACTAAACTGAATCCAGGGGAGGCTTTTTAATACCACAGAAACCTTCAATATGTGTGATTGTAGTTGTGCAGTCATCCAGAAGCTTTGGGTTGGAAACTGAGGTGCTGAGTTGGTGTTGAATTCACACACCTCAAACATTTTGTATACTCAAACGTCAATGTATAAAGAACAGAGTTTATCTGAGTTTTCCGGAACTCACCATCATCTTCTCTGTTTCTGACCGGGTGACAGAATATGTTTCACAATTCACAGTTGGGCACTATAATTGTGTTGGTTTATCACATTAAAGTCCCAATCAAAATACTCGAAGGTTTGTTGTTATAATGTAACTGAAAGTTCTTATTCATATTTCGAATGCTGTTTAAACAGAGTTAAGAGTAGAGGAGGGGGAGTTTATACTCTAAGGCACAAACAGGAAGACTCCCCGCTGTAGATGTGAGTAACATCAGGTGAAACACACTTCCTGCTTTGACTGCTGCTGACTGCTCTCTGACTAGCATGGCTCACACTCCACTGAACACACATCAGGAGGCCTAACTCACCTAACCTAGCCTCTACCTTTGACCCCAGTCAGTCAGTTGGGTTTAGCGGTGCGCATGTAGTAAGTTAGTGTTCATAAAATGCTGACTGGAGTCCACACATCCCAACCTGAGTCTGGTCCATTTGACTGATGTGCTTCTTCTGCCTCCTCCAACTTTAGCACGCACACTATAGAGAGCACAGTTCTGTCATTGCCTTGTTAGCATGAAATATGACCCTCCAGAGAGCCACTGTGCTGTATGGACCCTGACATCTGTTCTACTTTAACTCTTCTTCCCCATCCATGTGTGGGTATAAAGAGAGAGCCAAGAGAAACTGGGCCAAAGTAGGAAGAGCAAACCCGCTTCAGTGAGCAATTTCTTCTTCGGTTGTGTTGCTGCTCATTTACCATTTCGTCTTGCTGCCTTCCTTACCTTGTAACTTTTAAGGAGATATTTTTTACTGTCATCCATCATAATTATGCCATTACCTTAAAAAGCTATGTAGTTTAAGCAGAGTCGCCTGGAATGACCTTCTTTCTGTGGGACGGTTAGAGCATTCCAATTCAGTTTATTTATATATCGCCTATTTACAACGTCATTTACATCGTCATACCAAGGCACTTCACAGGAACCTGGGCTATTTATTCCAGTAATGCAGACACATTTCAAGTCAAATACATACATTCCAAAAGGAATGAAAGATGCATCAAGTACAGTTCATTTTTCAAATTGTTAGAAAGATTTTCCCAGTAGATAGTATCAAGTCACTAACTACCAGCACTCCTTCACCCAGAATGATATATTGACAGTGGGGAGAAAAAAAACTCCCCTTTACAGGAAGAAACCACAATTAGCAGTGGTAAACGCTCAGCCAATGAGTATCTCTAGGAGAGAGAGGTTAAATTCTGAGAAACGGTCAAGAGTATTAGCTGTAGAAGGAAGACCAATTAACCTTACAGTCATGTTTTTGGACTGTGGGAGGAAGCCGGAGTACCCAGAGAGAACCCACGCATGCACAGGGAGAAACATACAAACTCCGTGCAGAAAAACCCTGGGCCGGGAATCGAACCCAGGACCTTTTTGCTACAAGGCAACAATGCTAACATCAGGATCCAAATGGGGGAAATATCCAGAAAGACAGTCTTTAAACTGGACTTACAGCTAATTATTATTTATAGTTTAGGCAAATACTTTTGACAATCCTCACTAATTTTGTATCATTCACTTTTGCATTCAACCTCAAATACAGAAATTCAATCCTTGCAACTATTAGTATTAATTGAATTGGTCTATTTGAACATTAAGAAAATTAAGGGTTTCCATTTTCAGCATGATGTAACACAAAAGCATGTACAGTCCTATGAGCTGTGATAATAATAATTAATCTTTCTTTCGTTGATGCCCTAGATTGCACCAATCCATTACACACTGGTGTAGATTCTCAATCATCAGGACATGACAATCCAAAGAAACCCAGTCTGAGGATTTTTTGCTGCTTAGTTCAATGTTTCATCTCCCTAAACATCTTTTTTCAATGGAAGTGGCTATTATATTTATTCTTAGAAAGTTTGCTTGCTTAAATATTAATTGCTGACATTGCTTACCATTGTCCTTTTCTGTCTTGCTATTATGTGTTCTGAATTGTCTGCTTATGTTTTTTTGAGGCAGACCTAGGGAACCAGTACTGTTGTCGATATCCAAAACCATATCCCCAACCTTAAACTGTCCCCTCTTCACCCACAACAAGGTTCCTTAGACGACTCTTGGCAAGACCAGATTGGCTCCCCATCAACACATCCACCTTTCGCTCCAAGCGTTTCTGTGAAGTTTTCCGACCAAGCCGATCAGCTAGCAGCCAGCCCAGAAGATACGCCCGAAAGCTGGCCCGGCCGTGAGAGCATCGCCTACGCTGGGGGCGATGAAAGGGACACTGACGGATCTGACAGAAAACAGAAGAAGAAGAAGAAAAGGCGACAGAAAGACGAGGGATCCTATGAACACGTTGAGAGCAGGGGTCAGGCGGAGACACAGGAAGCGGGAGAAAACACTCCTCCGACTGAGGAGTTTTATCACAGGATTGGCCCAAGAAGGGATAGAGGAGAATGCGGCTGGGAAGAGCAACTTGGGAAGAGCGGAGGCCGTGGCAAGAAGAGTAAAAACAGGAAGAAGCTTCCAGAGGAATGGGCAGTGGCAGCAGAGCCATTCTTTCCCTCTTCAGTGACTGCCTCAGAAATGAAAGTGGAAACATCGGTGGATCTTGGGAGTTCAATGAATGAAACAATGGAGAGCTCTTTTGCAGACATGGACACTAGCCAACACACCTGGAAAAAGGAGTTTTACCCAGAGGAAGACTCTTCCCCTCTGCCTCAGGATTTGTTCTCTCCAACGGCTGCAGCCATCAGTCCTCTAGCCCTCAACAGTGACCTGAATGCTACAGCAACTCCATTCACCATGCCGTCACCCACCAACAAAACAATCCCCGGCTCCTTCCCTGAGGCGCGGGATGTCCTGATGGACACCGAAAATGCCGGTTTGGGTCAAAGCAATCAAACCATTTATCCCCCTTTCTCTTCAGAGAACACAGGAGCTGTAGCTGACTTAGTAGACAGCGGGATGTTTGACATCTCAAGTTCCTTTCAAGAGTCTTCCATGCAAGCTGTTTCAGATGGAGACACCTCAGCTTTCAGCTCTGCTTCACAGACAAGCCAGGCCGTTTCACCTAAAGGTGACGTGTTGGCTTCAGCCCCACCTCTTTCACCCTCTGATGCTTCATGGATGCTAAACAACTCCCAGCTGAGCAGCAACAGCGATTTATTTGACTTCAGTGACACGAACACCACAGGACATTCTTTACCCCTGGCCCTGTCCTTCAACACACCAAGTCCAGCACCTCTCCGCTCACCCAAAACCACTGCACAAGAATTCCAGTCCAAACACAAAGATGGGAAATCTGTCCAGAAGCAATCCAAAAAGTCACTTCCTTCCTCTTCAACCTCATCTGTCAGGAGTCCCACCTCCCCAGAGGCAAAGCTCTCCCCACAGGCATCCCCTGTCGCTTCACCCTCATCTCCTCCTTCAGTGGGTCCCGCTGCTGTACCAGGATCCGGCCTCAATCCTGCTGCAAAGCCTTTCTTTCCCAGCTTTGCTGATCCAGTGGAAGACACAGCTGTGGTCCCTCCAGTTGTCCCCATCGTGGAAGGTTGGTTGTAGTCAGCCCTAGTAGAGGTACCCAAGGCAACTTAAAGATAGAAGCGAATGGTTGCTGTGCATGGCGCTTCCAACCAGCTTGAATAGTTCCGGTATTGGGCTGGACTGATTGCTTGTGTGTCTTTTACTAATCAAGGGATTATTGTAGGAATTGCAGCCGCTTGTGCCGTTCCTTGTATGATCACCTCTAAAAACCTTCACTAGCATGTCTGGTTTGGACTGTTTTTGGGGTGACTAACTCAACTGTTGACCAGTGAGACTCTGAATTGCCTTGATGCTAACCTTTGCTTCCAAAGATGCACTGTCGGGATTCTTCCATAATTAACTCTTTTCCTGTTGATGGGTGTGCAGCCTCTAGCAGATCACAGAATCTCTCTCTTTAGACACATCAGTAGATATCGGCACCAACTCTGAATCTCTTCGTTTTTTGTTATTTTTTCTTCTCCAGTCGAGGTGTGTGCTAACACAATAATTATGTTCCCCCTTACTTTCCATCCAGGAGTTAAATGTTGTCTGTCTTCTCTGTTCAATTAATTCTAGTATTTCTGCCTGCTGTACCCATTTGTTTCTTTCCATCTTTACCTGAACTGTCGTTTTGTTAGAAAATACAATAAAAAATTATAATTGCCTTTTTTTTTTTCTTTTTTTTCCATGTCACAACTCATGACCTGGCCACCTTTCTACTATAGGTAAGTGCTATTTGAGTTCTTCTATTGGCTTTGCTTGCCTTTATTCTGTATTTTTTTTGTCCTTAATCAGCACTGTCTTTGTTAAATCACAGGTGTCTTTCATTTATGTGTGGAATATTTACATAATGTGCACTCACATCGATCTTAAGGGTCAATATAAAGCCAAGTCTTCCCTGGACTCTCACCTTCTCATGGTCCAATTGTTGATTTTAGGGGTGCACCAATTGCAGCTTTTCAATCTCCGATCTTTATTATTTTATTAAAATTAGGGAATTTGGGGCCAATTTATTAGTGCACTCTTCAATGCTCTTAGACAAATTACCTATTCATGGGTATTTTTTTGTGGAACATATTAGAAATATTGAAAAGAAGATGTGGCTTGGGAAGCTGAAATACTTTCATGTGCAACACTACTTGGCATGCTGTCATTTGCGAAGCAGCCAATCCATGAGCACCATTCATTTTCCTTAGCTCCTATTGGTTGTGCCCCAAGAACAAAGATAAGGTTGTCTGTAAATGTTAACTTCTTCTTAGTTCTAACACTTATTCCACTGTGCATATTAGCGCATTTTAAGATGCATTTGGTGTTTGAATGATTAAAATAGGCAGTTCTAATACTTTTTAGAGAGGGTTTCCGGTATTTGCAGATTTTAGGTATTTGGGCACAACATAGAACTTTAACCCCCACAAAATCTGGCGGTCCACTGTATCATTTTCGTCACTAAAATGGACAATGTTATGCAGTATGAATATGTCTGGGATGTTTTGATGCATAAAACATGATTTTCTTTTTGTGTCTCTCATAATCACTTTGATGTGTATCATTAGATCCATCATAATGCCTGAGCATTGCTTAGAGGTTCTTTATTTTTGAGATATATCAAAGAACATTCTCTATGCAGTCCTACATGATCGGTCTGCTGATATCATGACATATCAGCTGAGGTTTGTCATAGCCTGTTTACATTTCTGAATGTCCTGGTTTGTGTCCATGTACGTGTGTATCGGTGTGACTGCGACTTTTTGTCCTTTCTGACAGCAGAAGTGTTTTTCATGTGTGTGCTGCTGTGATTTATAGAAGTGCAGAGTTCGGGGGGGACCAATTTCCTCGTCCTTCCTTTCAACACTTTCTGTCTTTGCCTCCCTTCGGTGGCTGTAATAAGAACCGAACCAGGCTCGCCATCAGATCAGTGGCATCCTGAACCTGGCTATTAAGTTGCCTCGATCAATACCTTCTAATCTTTCCATACCAGTACAAAGCCTTCTCTTTCCATTTTTTGTCCTATGATTACTATGAAACAGTCCTGAATCTATATTTATTGCTATTAAAACCTTGATTACCTATTTGCTGTATTTTTTTTCTCTAGAGGTTCCTTAGTCATGTGTTTTACATTCGATGAATATAGTCTGCTTGACAAATATTAGTGTGTTTAAGAAAAGGGAAAGTATACAGCAGTGCAGCTGGTTGGGCTTTCTCTTTAATGAGAGCTTGCGCGAGTGTCTAAGTGTGCATCTGTTTCACTAAAAGTGGTATTTAAGCCCTGCAGAAAGGATAGGGTGTGTTGGGCAAGATAAGGAACAAGAATAAAGACTGTGCAGGGTTAGAGAGGAAGGGATCCAGATAAATCTGAGGAAAAAGTAGCGCTGAATAAGAGCAAGGGAAGAAAGGAAAGAGAGGATCAAGCTTAGCATTTTATTTAAAGTTAGCAAAGTTCAAAAATCAAAATGTTTCAATTTCATTTTTTGGTCTACTTTCTCACCTGCTTGCCACACTGTTAATGGGCAAACAAGAGAAGGCTGATGTTAACATGTAGCACTTATTGTGCGGGACTTAACATTGAGCAACACAATTTTACCATATCTAAAGTGACATACTCTGTCAAGAGATCAGACGGTATTAAATTATTTCATCTATATTCCTTTCACATGCTGAAAAAGGAGTATATAGAAGTTAGGTAGCAGGTGCTAGCTCATAGGTATTGTATACCTTGCTTATTATCTGTATAATTACTGTAATAATTGGAGATTTTTCATACATATTAGTGAAAAGAACAGAAAAGATATAAACACACTAAACAACAAATCTCCATCAAGAAATTCTAAATGGTTTTCACAACAGAAGCCAGAGATGGATCACTAATGATACTGCAGCTAAATGGTGCTTGTTCAACATAGACTGTGGTGTTCAATTATTTATTATTGAGATTTTGTGTCATTAATTTGAATTACAAATTTACGTTTGTTATTACTGGAGATTTTCTTCCAAAGCATTGTTTTTTTGGGTTTTTTTAATGAAACAGAGCTAAAAATATGTATTAGCTCTTAAAAAAAAAAAAACTACAAGTGTTTGATTTTGTAGTCCTTGTTTCTCTGCACAGACACACAGACACCCATGCAGAAGCGCACACAGTACACAACTGAGTCACCCAAGCTATTTGAGGACGAGGCAGACAGGCGTAAATACACTGTATCAGCGGTCCATTTTTACCACATAGTGTTCTTTTCTGAAGCTTCACAACAGGCTACTAGATGGTAGCCTGGAAGGTGCATGTGTACAGTATGGCACCACCCAGAGCTGTGGTGAGCTAATGTCTTCTGACGGCTTTGGGGGAAATGTCAGGGTTTTTTTCACTTGTTGGCGCCATTTTAGGAGCCAACAGCTAACTCTGGGAGCAGAGCATGAGTCATTCAGGAATAGTTTTTCTAAAGATTCCTAAACAACACGTTATAGAGATTCGTCTTGAGATGGCTTCGGGCCAGCAGTGCGGGCCGTACTTTAGATTTGATTAATTTTAAAACTGACATTTAAAGGAGGAAGTTTTATGAGTTTAGTGAGCGGAAATCTTTTCGAACTTTAAGATGCGTATATTTATATATATATACATACATATACACTTATGGTTTAAATAAAAAGTAAAGATCAATAGTAAATACAATAAAATGATAAAAACAAAATTTATCAAACTGAATCTAACCATTTACAATATTTAGAAATGAGTACACTAATTAAACCATGTATACATCAATCTGAGATAAATGATTTCATGAGATCATGGGGTGGAAATTTTGGGTATGCCCAAAAATTCATTGGCAGTTTTGCTGACACAATTGTGACTGTGTATTCTACAGTGTCTTATGGTGTGACGGAGTATTAGATACTGACTGTTCACACTGAAAATCACACAATGCCATTTCAAAATAACTGAATAATTCATCCTCAGAATCTTAAAAACATTCATTCTTATAGACTGTATGTAAGTGAACATCCTCTGTGGTGCCCTTCTAAAACTTTTCCATTTTTGACCCATTTTCCAGTTCAGTATCTTTGCTTAGGCAGCATGCAGGATAAGAAAGTAGGTCTATAGAGTGTAAGTTTTAGTGCTCTGGCAAGTTTATTCTTTGGTGTCTTCACAGTGAAGTAATAATGATGATGTTTGTTGGATTTCTGTCAGACTTAACACAGTTTTACATTAGACTCACTGTGCTTGTCTGCCACGAGTGACATGTTGTGTCTCATGTCACTCTAACAGTTAGTTAGCTAAGTGTTTCACATTACAGTTAGTTAAGTGGCTGCTCACATCATGTGAAACGTTTTTGCAATTCAAAACGTTAGCTGCATTGGTTCGAAAATAACCAGTTTTTCTGATAATGTTTCAAACTTTAAATATGAGGAAGAATGAAAATGGAAGAACGCTGAAAGGAATATGTCAAAAGAAATGAAATAAGAAAAGAAAATGACAGTAAACAGACAACAGGCAGAGGACTGTCCAGGATCTGAGACAAGAGAAATGGCTGACAGGTGAACAGATGGCTGAAAAGTTTAGTCAGAACCAGCTTCTGATTTGATAATATTAGACAGCTTTCATAGCGTAAAGGTCTGGCAGTCATGGACACATAGGTACATACCACTGCTCCCATAAAGTGATAGGGAGGAAATGGCAAAAGCGTCTTTCAGAACATTTCTGATTGTCAGGTTCTCACATGTATTCTCAACTGAGGCGGTGGTTGACTGGTTGAAGTGAAAGATACAGAAAAGATCCAATTTGTTTTTGGAATAATTTTGACCTAGAGTCATTGACTGATTCAGTTTATAAATACTGTATTTATGCTGAATGGAAATTAATTGTTGTTGTAGCTCTTTTCATTCAACTGTCTTCAAAGTGTCGTCATTGATAGTGATGCTTTGGGCTGGAAGGATCTCCAGTAGCAGTCAGTCTTGCAACACATTTGAAGAGGCCTCTTATTGAAGACTGTCTGATGGTCTCATGACTGTCGTTACATGCAAACAGCTCAATATCCAGGGAGCACAGATGATATTGGATGACAGCATCAGCTGCCAGCATGATCGGTCTAATTCTGGAATCAAGATAAGATTCTTAATCTAGATGTAGATTAAGATACTGTTTTTACATTAAACATGAATTTCTCCATTGGTCTGGAAACTCAAACAAAACTAAAATACATCCACAGTACAGGACACAAGTGTGTAAGGTTAACAGTTGCCTTGTGCTGATGTGCTTTGTTTGACCCTAAATCTTCACATTGGCCTCATCCAAAGCACAATATAGTTTTTTTTTTAAACAAGGCATTTGCAGTGTTTTGTTAGAAGCAAGCAACCATTTTGTGTTCTACTAGCAATAATTGTTAGCTTTCCAGCCTTCTGTTGAGCTTATGATTAGAGAAGACAGTTTGTTTGAGAACATCCTCATTTGTTTGGCTCCTCTGTGGCAGCATGAGGTCAAACAGCTACTATCTTTGCTACTTTAGAGGACATGAAGCCCTAATGATGATCCGACAAGGCAGATGAGCAGGTGGCATTGTGAACAACTTGCCCTGAAAGCTTCAGTAGGACAGTTAAATATGCACACTGTTGGTGAATGTCCCTACGTTCTATGGAAACCATTATCAGCATCACAGTTTGTCCCTTTGGTGCTTTTTACTTAGCTTCCTCACTGTGAAGCATTTACATGAACGAGTTTGAAAGATCACGATATAAGGGGATGAAAAGGATGTAAAATGTCACTAAAGGTCACCAAGTTGTTGTTGTTTTTAAGTTTTCCTTCCTAGGCTTTCTTTATAGACGGTGATGGGCTGAGACATGATGTGGCTTTGGGGAAAAAGACGAGATGGAGTGGGGAGAAAAGAACAAGGAGCAAGGGGTTGCCATAGAGACTAAGGTTCAGCTAACATATCTGTAGGAGTAGCAACAGATATTGGAGACGACAAAATAGGCGGTTTGGTGACATATAGGAGACAAACCACTGCATCTACCATCTGCAGTATTTGTAGACCATAGCTCTTGCATTCTGATTTTGAATTCCCAGTGAATGTAGTGCATATGGGTTTTGTTTTTTTAACTGGCCCATCGTTTTAATAGAAGCCCGTAAGGATTAATTAGGACCACAATCTGAGGTAACAAAACACAGTAGCTGCATTTCCATGATCAATGTCCGCAAAACTTTGTCAGTACTCAGCTAATGTCGAAAAAACACAATGTTGCACTGCAGTGTTTACATTAAAGAAGAAACACAGTTAAAATCACATGTGAATGAGTTTGTTCACATAAGTCGTTAAAAAATGTGCAGCGCCATGATCCTCCAACCACTTCCTGTCATCGTCTTCTTTGGGGTTTGAACCACTGGGAACATCCGGTTGTTGATCATGTGACTCGTGTGACGCGAAAAAGTGTTTCCATTGTGTTTTTTCAAAATAAACCAATTTTGAAGAACCACCTCATCCTAGCTGCAAAAATTTTAATTGAAAAAAAACCAACGTTTTTTTCAAAATTGCTGTACTTTCCATTAAGAAATTTAATTGAAATGTTAAATTGTACAATTATATGGCCAATGAGACCTGTGGAAGGAGAAGGAGCTGCTAAGGAACTGTCTAGAAGTTGGTGTTTGTTATAGGAGGACAAAAACTTCTGTGGGACGAAGTCAAAAACAGCAAAGAATCCACCTTTAGCACCGTAATTATGTACATCAACATGCATTGGTGTGTTTCTGTTGGAGCGTCATTCAAACAGTTAGTTTAAAGTGGCAGAAAGCTTGTCAGTAGAACAAGGGAGTAAAAACAACCGGGAACCCATAACCATGAATGAATGAATGACAGTAAAAAGTAGGTTAGATGCTAGCAAGTGTTCTAGTTTCATTACCGTGGTGACAGGTGTGACTTTATATCCCAAGGACCCAGAGGAACTTCAGCAATAACTACAACCCATGGAGGTTCCACCAGCTGAATCAAAATCCTATTCAGATTAATTATCTGTAGAACATGTTTTAACTTCTACACAAACACACTCATGGCGCCTGACGCAACAGGCAGGGGGAACATGGGCGTGAACACGTCTACAGTCTTCATACTTCTTACTCTTACATGTTGACAAACTGACTTTAGTTGCCATTATCCATCCCCCAGCCCACCTTAGCTTTACTCCCCACTAACACATGAACATCCCCCCCCACTTACCAAGAGCCTGTTGCCATAGCAACAGGAGGCAGTTGCTTCAGCGACAAACGGGAACAGGGGCTACCGAGGGAAACAATAGATGTTTAGTGAGAGTGGGGGATGTTGTGACGGGCAGCAAACGGGATGTAGCCGAGCTATAAATAGATCCAACTGAAGACTGCCTGTCTTATCCTCCTCTTCCTCTCCTACTACACCTGTGATCAGCTCTCCTTTCTGTATTTTTTGCACACTAAGGGACTTTTTTTTTCTGTTTTCTTTCAAAGGACAGCTCCTGGAAAACTGAAGCTAATTGCTACTAATAATAAACTGGCTGTTGAGTGTGTCTGTGACTCAGACTGGGTGAAGCCATCACTCTTTATTTGGATGTATGTGGGATGTCATGGGTGCCAGTTTGTCCAAACTACCTGTGCGTCTGCAGCCCCCCCCGCCTGCCTCGTAAGAGTTTCAGTAAAAAGTGTCAGACGGCCAGGCAGTTAGTTGTCGCCTTCCCAGTCTGGTGACCGGCTGCCTTTAAGTGGTGGCCAAACATGTAGGAGTCAGTTGGAAGCTGCTTGATGGCTGGACTAGAGATAGAAACCATTTAGTCCTATAAGAACTGGCTGGCATACACGTTGGGAATTTGCCCAAATCCGGTTGAATTTAATATCCAGTGGCCGCAATTTATATATTAATACAAACAATTTGTAAATACTTTTGTAAATGTGTGAGCTGCAGGTTTTCTTTCAGACAATTTGCACTAAGTAAGTCATCCAGTGGCCTTTTTGAGTTTAAAAATGATTAAAGTTAACAGAAAATTTGAAAATATGAAAAGGTAATTATATTATTGGAAGACATTATTACCACTAACTAAACTATAGACTCTTAAAAAAGGGAAACATATAAAATACAATTAAAATTATGCATTTTTTGCACTTCAGTTATTTCATCCTAATTAAAGTGTTCAACATTTTTTGATACTTCATCTGTGACTTGTCACTTTATTAGATGGAATTTTTAGCTTGTAGACCAGTTAAAATAGGCAGTGGTTATGGAGTTCTGGTGAATAAAAGACACCTGACCTCAGTCTCCCTATAAATACTGACTACACTACATCACTATTGTGCTTCCAACCTTTTCACCCAAGAGATTCTTTAACCCATCTTTGCTGGTGTATAAATATACCTATAATAAACAATCAAACAATGTTTAGTCTGGTGGGGGCGCAAGTAAAGCCTGGTGGCCCGCCAGGCTTATGATACACTGAGGGAAACCCTGGAGCTGTATCAGTGCTCCCTGATGCCTGACTGTTAGTGACACAACCCCTGTCGTGTTTCTCCTCACACTTCCTTGAAGTCAAACTCATGGTGGGTCACCAAAATACCAAATCTGCCTGTGCTGTGCTGAAAATGCCACCTCCCTGAAGCGCAGTCCCATCGTCCGCTGGCTGCCGTTATATCATCAGTGGAGCAGGGATTGCTCTGTCATGTGTTTATCAATGAATATTAATACCAGTGAGAATCAACCCAGGTTTCAGAACCAATGACCTTTAGAGAAAAACATGTCAACAGTAGCTGTCTCTGTTGCTTTAATAAACCCAGAACAGGTCAAATTTGCTGTCAAAGACAGTAAATATGGAAGAAGGAGTTTGGGTCAGATTGAAATACAGTGTAGTAAAAATGTTGCAGTCGGGAACGCAGCAGCCCCATTGTGAAAAACTGGTGTCTGAATCGTTTTGTGGAGATGCATTTCTTAATCAGGGGCAGGGAAGCTCTTCTTTTGTCAGTCTCAAAAATGATTCTTCTCAAATGCTTTCTATCCAATCTGGCTTAGACTGAGTTATTTTGCTAAGTAGAATGAGCAAACATTACTAGGTGTGCACCGATTGGAGTTCTCTGGTCAATCATAGATCTTTAAAAGCCTGACCTGCCGATTCCAACTTTGGCTGATACTGATTTTTTATTTTTTTTTGACTGAAAAGTTACTAAACTGATCTGAAGTGTAGTTTTACTAAATATTTTCTCAGGAGAACTGAGTACAAATGTACAACGAACATATTTTTTGTAAACATTTTAAAAGCCAGGCATAATTTTTTCTTGCCTTTCACAGTTAAGAACAATATTGTGATGGCCTTTTGCAGGGAACTGAGTCAGTCACTACAATGGCACAGCATAGAACTTTTCTCAAGTGGAATCTGGTCTAACCTCGTTATAACGTCTCAAACTTGTGACACAGCCACTACTTTTATGGTATTCCTTCACATTTTGGGCGAAAACCCAATATGCATTAGATATTGCCAACACCTGTTAGACTTGCTTGTTGGTTCTTTGATGGCATCTTGTGTTGTGAGCCTACACAAAAATATTCTCTCCCATTTTTCCTATCATCCATTGTTGCCACTTATCCCCCTCAATTTTTCGACTCGTGACTCCATCTGTCTGCCCTTGTCTATCTGCCTCCCAGTTCTTATCTTGCTGTGTCCCTATGTGCCCATCTGACTTTTCAGAAATTGTTGTTTGTGCTGACATTTAGCCCTCAGTGTAATCCAACAGCCGCAGGAGCCCCAGAACTGCTGCCGGTTTGAGTGGCAATGGAAGTTAAACTCAGCCTCGCAGAAGCCTGTCACTCTCTGCCCTCAGATAACCCTTGTGTTTACACCACACTGACCTTTACTCTGAAATGCATTCTGTTTCTCAAACTCTGGGCTTGGATTATTGGGACAGTTACTAAATATAGGTAGAAAACCATAAAGAGTTATATGTTTCTCTTGATGATAGATCACAACCTACTTGTCAATCAATCAGACTATTTGGCTGATCAGTTTGTGGTTGGTTCAGGATAAAAATATCCTCCTCTTCTAGTCCCCATTTGGTGTTTCCGAAGTCTGTGTTTTGGGGTCCATTTTGTTTTGTTGCATCTTCTCCTTTTTGTAAAGATTCTGTCTAAATTAAAAGACGTCTCATCACTGCTGTGTTGTGACTCGATATTTTTTTTCGAATATCAAGCCCTCTCACCCTAGAAAATAAGGTTTCCCTTATTTTGCTGATTCTGTTTTTTTCAATACCTTTTTTTTTCTTTTTGTTGATGTTTTTCTTCAGTTAACATAGAAAAAACTAAAATACTTGTCTTTGCACCAGGAAGTTTGATATATGTCAGATAAAGGAGACCTTTGGATTTCTTCTGTTTAAAACTATGGTTCTGCACTGGACCATGTCAATCCCTTGTTCATTTTTGCTTCTATCATCAGATTCATTGCTAAATTGGGCTCCATTGTTTTATGTCTTTAACTGGAAGAAATTATGAATGTTGTCAAGTCTGGATTATGCAATACAATGTACACAGCTTAGCAGAAAAATGTAAATATATTCAGGGTTTCCCTCAGTGTATTATAAGCCAGGCAGGGCACCAGGCTTTACTTATATTAAAACACATTCAGATTTAGAGTGGTAGATACAAAATGGACGGATGAGTAAATGTTTGCAGGAAGTAAAGCTAGAATCCTGTCAAACACTAAGTGCCATGACATGCCGTTTTTGTCTGATTCAGCCTGAAGAGTGCGTGTATGACTGTATTTGTGCATGCATAAGCATGTCTGTCTCTCAGAAATGTTCTCCAGGCTTCATGTCAGAATGATTACTCAGTAACCGACAACACATACATGTATGAACTAAATGTATGTTGGTCCAGAAAGAAGGCATTTGAATTGATTGTGAGAGCTGTGTTCATGCAAGTTAGGTGCAAATTTGTGGAATGTATGATTCAGACATTTCTGAAGTTCGTATCCAGTTTTCCCTACTGTACCACTTCTTGACCCACACTCAAGGTTCCCCAAGAGGAAGGCAAAGTTTTGTGTGCATGATTTGCATTTTGCCAACAGCCACAGCAATAGAAAGAAAGGACTGGATGGGAGAGCAGAAAAACAGAGTGGGGGAAAGAAAGAGGAGGGGGCTCGCTCACTCACTCCACCACAGTAGGCGGAATCTAGGAACTGACTGTGACCAATTGAAATCCACAACTAGGTCACATGGTGACTGCAATAAGCCATGAGGACCAGAGAGGGAGAAAGAGAGAGAGAAGCAGCAGACTGGTTGAGTTCGTATCAGTGTGATTGAGTTCAGAGCAGAGAGCCACACTGACACAGGAAGCGGACCACACCTGAGTGACCAAACGCAAAAGAACAACAACGGAGGACAACAAAGGATTTAGGCAGAAAAGTGGTGAAGATTTCTTTTTGTCATCCAAGACTTGAAAAGAGACAGACTTGGGAACATAGAAAGAGCTCCAAATTGAACAGAAAGGAGAGACACCATGTCTTCTCTCTCCGACCAGCAGCCGGGCTCTCCCTTCTCAGAGTACAGTGAGCTGTGCAAGGTACCACCCACAATGCCAGTTCAGGGCTGGGATTGGCAGCAACCTTCAGGCATGGAAATGGGCACCCCACAGGGCATGGTGATGAGTAGTGGACCTATGTCAACCGGACTCACAGATGAAGATAAACTGTGCTTCTTTGAACAGCCAGGCACGGGCAGCATGGATAGAGCACTGAAGGTGCCTGGTAGAGGTGGGGGCATCTCAAGCAGCATCTCTATGGGTAACACCTCGCTGGGCAGCGCAGGGGAAAGCCCAGACAGCCCTGTCTCCTCTTCCCCATCACCTTCCCCAGCATCCCCAGGTCAACTACCTTCTGCTATAGGCAGCACCAGGATCTCCCTGTCACCAGTTCCTGGATCTCCAACCAGGCATATGGAGCTGTCATCATCCACAAATGAGGCACCTCCAGACTCAGTTGAAATCTCGTTAACAGGGGCTACAGTATGCAAAGACCCTCTGCCTGAAACATTTTCTGAATCCAGCCCAAAGTTTGCCATGCCTCAGGTGGCCCCTAATTATCCCATCAGTGGAGAACTAAATGATAACCACCTGCAGAAGGGTGAAAAGAATGCGACAGCAGCAGTGTCTGACCTTGGAGATGAAAGGTTAATTGAGGGCTTGTCAGACAATAACAGTGAAGAAGAGGAGGTTGAGGAAGATGAGGAGTTGGAACCCTGTTTTATGGGGCGAGCTCAGCAACAGAGGAAGGCAATGAGGCGAGCAATGTCTGAGTGTTCCCACTTGTCAGTACCCTCAAGTCTAGAGCTGCCTGGTAAGTACGCAGTTGGAGATGGGCCAGAATCTAACCAACAGCCATCATCTATGGGTGGCCCCCGCCGCTCATCGCACTCCATGAAGCGCTCACTGACTGTTGCAGAAGATCAACCACCAACACCACCCCCTACCCTTTCAGCAGCTGGTGCCACACATCTTGATTTGCGTCAAGCCGCACCCGAGCCCCAGCTCTGCCTGTCGCCATTACCCCCTCTAAAGGACCAAAGTGTTGGCTCTCCTCTCTCGCCATTAGAGGTCACAGTAGAGGGCCTTAAGGAAGAGAAGGAACTAGGAGAAATTGTGCTTCCAGTGCCCCTCTGCCCCAAAGGGTTGAGTTGTGAAGACATCTACCCTACACTAATTGTTGACTCACTAACAGAAGAGAAGACTGCTTCTACACCTGATGACCCCAAATATGTAGAGTTTTATGAGATTGAAGTTGAGCAGGAACTGAGCACAAATGCTGAACAAGATTTTGATGCTGCCAATGTAGGGACTGTGACAGGTCACATTGATGACCTTGCATCTGGTGGCTGCATTGGCCTGGATTTCAACTTCATAGATGGTAGGTGGAGCCTGCGCTAGTGTTTTAGCACTTCAGTTTGAGGGGGTTTTCTTGCGTATTTCTGAAATGACTTGTTATATAGATGAATTGGGACCATTTCTATCTAAGGATTTAAGAGCCTAAAAGAGCCTTCCTGTGTGCACAAGGAATATTGATTCGTAGTGTTGGTAATGTTATAAATGCATTTTTTTACTGTCTCAGAGAAATTTCAGATCAGATCTGGTGTCTGAACTCAGGATGACCTCCAATTTGGAATGCATTTCAATTCAAAGACAAAAAATATCAAATGACTGTTAAGGCAGAAAATACCATAAAGGCCAGTTAGGAGTCAAAATCAGCCACCTGGTGAAAAGCCTGATCATTGATGATATTCAGTTGTACTTTGCTCATATGTAATGCTTTAAGCCTCAGGTTTGCACAAACTGAGCAAACATAATCACTTGTCAGATTGTGAATAGTAACCACTAGGGCCAGGGGTTAGGGTTTTCTGTCTGTTTTTCTCCTTTGAGGAGCATAGGAGACTGCAGTGATCGATCGTATAGGTGCTATATAACCAATCCCCGCCAGGTAACACTGGGATTTGGGGTCAGCCTGGCTCATTGAGATAGATGGAGTGAATGCGAGTCCTCATCAAAACCAATTTTCCAAACTGCTACGTTGCTCTAGATCTTTCCTCTTTTCTTGTTTTCTTGTTGCTCTGAATGCTTCTCAGTTTCCCAGTGAAAACAGGCAGATCAGGAAAGCTGAATGCAGTTGACTGTCACATCAAATGATGACCGTTCAGTTTAAAAAGGAAGTTACTGTCATTGAAAAATAGCTCACAACATTTTTCCATCAAATTGTCTCGATCCCACACCATTTTCAATCATATCATGTCGGATATCTTTGTCTCACTTCCTCCTCCTTTTCTGTTAGCATGCTGAGGTTGTTTTCATGACCAGGCACAAGGCTGAGTCTGGCCAGCCTGACCACTAGAGGATTAAAGGGACATCATTCTTTATTTTCTACTACAGTGAAGTTTAAACAGAAGCGTGGCAGAGTCATCTAGCCCGAGGTTGTGTTGTGCTGCACTGATCTGCTTGCATTCCTAGGAAGGTCATTGTTAGATGTCTGTAGCTGCTGATGTGTGTCAGTGTTACAAGCTCAAGCATTTTCAGTCTGGTTTTCTTAAGCTGTAATCCAACAAAAGCAGAGTATGGATCTGTAGTGGTGGCTTTGTCTTTGCCGTGTGTCTCCAGAATGTATGATGGGAAGAAAAACCAAGAGGAAAATGGAGGGGTGGGGTTTCCAGACAGTGTTAAAAGGCATTAGCAGAACACGTGAGTGCAGATGTGCCGATGATGATAATGAGATGAAGTGTAGCATAAGGCATCAATAAATTTGGTGGATAGTTTTAACAGATGTAATGAATTAGAAAAATAAAGTTTTAAGATGAAGAAATGTTAAATATTTTCACAGGAATAAAAATACCTTACCTGGCAAAAATAAGCTGGTATGTCTATAGCAGCCACTAGAGGGCAAAGGTGGTTCTGTCTAGAGTAGAGTTTAGTATAACAATGTCTGAAGGTCAGTCAAACCGTGACTGAAGGTCACCAGACTTACAGGCTGCCTTGAAGATAGGTTGCTCTGTGGATTTGAATGTGGAATCATTTTTTTCACAGCGAGGTTGTGTTAGAACTAGTGGGGATGTGAGGTCAATAATTAACTTCCTGATAACTTGGTCCCTTGAGGCAGACCGCACCAAGAGACTTTTGTCCCATTATGCACAATCTGTTTCTGAAGAGGCCCTGCAATCTGGATAATTTATTCTTTATCATACCCTATTTTATCTTCTACCATGAAGTTTGTCTGACAGTTGTTGTCCAGACAATAACTGTCAGTGAAACTATGGTGTTACAAAGCGTAGCAGCTGCAGTAACATCTTTGAAAATTGTTTCTTTTGTCAAGAAGTTCATATTTCCATCCACTTGTAACACGTCAGACTGTGAAGATCACCTGCCAACTCATTGCAATGACAGGAAAACCTGCCTAAGAACTTCTTGTCTGCTGCCAACCTGCATCAGCCTCCATGATAACCATTAAAATTGTCTCCTCTAATACCATGACTGAGTAGGACTTTGGATTTTTTCGACAGAATGGTGCTAATTGCCCTTATGGTGTCGGTCTGAAAATGTTTTGAAGGAAATGTTTTGATCGTCAAAACATCTTGACCATTTTATGTGAAGACACACTAGCAATACCCCTTGCACCATGGTATGAAGGGCGTTTAGTGACAACCTATATCTACGCAACTTAAATTTCCAGAACATGCAAAGAAAGTCTTTACATGCTCATAGTTAATAACAACAATGAGAGAACATGTTAAAGAAACATGTTGAAGATTCTCTTGATGCAAAAAGTTTTACAAAAAAAACTCCACTCACACTTTGTTGTTTGCCAATCTTGTTGTTCTTGCCACTAACCTCTTAAGGAGGCTTCCTGGTCATGTCCAACACTTAATATTTAGCGCCACTCACAGGTCTGGGGGAGTTAGTACAGCAATCTGAGCTGTATCACAGCATATCACTCGTTGTTGCAGTAAGACATAATAATTTTAAAACTTCTCCAAGTTTGACTGACAAGAAGAAAACTCACCAAAGACGAGTTAAAAAGCATTTCATGTTTCATACACCCTGAAATGTGATATTAACAAGCTATAATCTCTATTTTCTTGTACTTTTCTTGCATAAATTTTTACACGGATACTTATTTCTATTCTAATCAGTTAAATATAGTACAATATTTTAAAGCATCACATATAATTTTTGCATGTTAAGATGAATAATTTTAAAGATTCAAATTTTAAAAATCAAAAGTTTAATGTTCATATTTTAAAATAGGATTAATTACTGCATTCAGTGGTAGAGGAGCACTAAATTCACTTTTGACTTGTGACTTGACCTAGATGTTGTTGAAATGCTTTTGAAGGGGCTTTGTGTTTACCTCTGAGTCATTTATTTATTTATTTTTTTTCCTTTATTTAACCAGGTAAATCCCGTTGAGATCTGGATCTCATTTTCAAGAGGGACCTAGGCAGAAGTCTGCAACACACAGCAACCTGGTTACAAAATAAAACTAATTAATACATATGCACAAGTGTAAAACAATAGAAAAACAATTTAAAAGCAGTGACACTGTTTCATAGAATCTTGTTGCCTATTTTTAAGAACCGCTCAAAATAAATCCAATGAAATCATTTCCGACATTAAGAGTAATCACTCTAAAACTGGTCATCTGTTGCTTAAAGGAGCAGAAAAAAGAACATTTTATTGTTTTTGCAAACATAAGTCTTACAATGCCAATTATTTTATTGTGAAAATAATTGCAATTTTTTTTTCAGAAAAAACAAAAAATCCATGTTTCTGTTCCATCACCTTTCAACAGCTGCTTAATATGTCTACCAAATGTAGCTGTATAACCTCTTAGATTGTTTTTATCCCATCACTTTAAAGTGTTTTTTTTCCACTAAACAGTGATGGATTTTGTTAGGGCCGTGTCTTGCACGGGCCGTTTACATAATCCTCTTGGGGCCGCTAAAAAGTGCTTCAGAAACTAGTCTGCAATTGTTTACCAAACAATAAGCTGTGCTTCATGATGGGACGATGGAATAGAGCAGCATAAATATCCAAGTTCCCAGCATGGATTTTTATTAGAGACAGCCTTAAGTGGAGCTAGAATAGAAGAGCAGAGTCTGCATATTTTAACGTGAAACAACAAGAACAAAAACCACTGAGTGGAAACAGAGCTCTCTGGGAGAGTTTAGCTGTAACAGCTCTAAAAGAGCTTTAAGTGTTCTCATTATGCTAATGAAACCTTGAAATATATTGGCTCGCTGCACCCAGATGCTCATTGTTCTCCGCTGCCAAATGTGGAGGATTATCAGCCATCTACTGTAAAACACTACACTGTTACACCTTAAAGAACCTTTAGAGCAATGATTATATTATCCTGTTTCTATGAAATCATCTTCTGAAGACCTCCTTTCTCTATGCTGGGTGCTTCTAGCCCCAGACTATCAACAGTTAGCTAAACCAAGTTAGCTAACCTTTGTTAGCTGCTTAGCTAAAGTTAGCTGATAAACTTGGTTTAGCAATGTTGCTAACTGTTGGCTAAACCAAGTTTACTAAACTAACTTGGCTAGCTGTTTCTGTTTGGCTAGATTACTTTGAGAAGAAGAACTGACAGATTACTTAAAATGTTACTGGATGTAAGGTTAGATGATATGAAGAAATAAAATGCAGAAATCCAGTTTGTGGGAATGAGATGCTCGCAGGAGAAAAAGTGTTAGAGGAAGTAAAGTAGCCTGGGGGGAAGCTCCCGCTGGTAGCTTTAATGAAGCCATTTTCTGCAGGCTTTTCACAGCTGTGACATGTATCGGGTTTCTGGCCTAATTAAAAGATCAGGTTGATCTGCTATCTCCCTCCATGTTTACAGCACAGAAAGTGAAGTCTTTGTTCAAGCCGCTGCATTTTACAGCGAGGTACCTGTTTGTGTTCTCTGGAAAGGGTCAGATGTCGCAGTTTGAGGTTTTGGCTACTTTATGCTCAAGACAGTCTTCAAAAACACTGGTTCTGTTATCAAGAGTATGAACAAAAGGAATAACCATTCATTTCCAGGCTGGGATTATATCAGATATTCAATTTTACCTGAAAAAACAAATTTATTCATAACTGTCCTGCCCCTGGTTTTTCTTCCTTTGTTTCACTTTTCATCTCTTGTATATTATTCTCTCCACTCCCATCTTTTCATATGTGATGATCAATATTTGCTTCTCTGTCTCTCAGCCACCACGATCGAAGCCCAGTCCTGTCTTTATCTCTTTGTCTTGGCCCTCCTCTGATTGTTTACATTCTCATTCTGATTTCTATTTTCCTGTATGGTGAGCTTACCGCCAAGGAAATTTAAAAACACTCCTGGATTGGCTGTGATGCAAACGCACACCAATAGTGTGTTGAATAGTACTGTGCCTGATTATTTCAGCTTCCTAAACAGTTTTCTTCCGAATATTTTGTTTGTGAGTTTTGAAGGTAATTTTATTTGACTTCTTCAGTGGAGACATGACTTGTTGCTCATTTGTTGTCATTTCAGATTGTCTTTACATGAAACTGCGACAAGTGATTGTTGCACAAATGTTTTTTGTATGTTTTTTTTTTAACTTACTGGACATGAATTCAGAGCTGAAAATAATCATTTTGCCAGCATTCAGATCAATACAATTTTTTCTCCCGTTCTGAGCAGCACTTTTACTCTGATGCTTCAGCACTCTCAATTCTCCCAACAACTGTTGTCCACAGGTCAATTTAATTGATCTATTAAAACTTAGTGGTAGTGAAGGGAAGTAGCTTAAAGTCTTACCTTTCTGTACCTAATCAGGTTATGTTTTATGTTACGGTGCAAAATTAACTTTACTGCCAAAACTTTATATCTAGAACCGTTAGTTTGCTTATAACAGTGTTTAAAAGGTGCTTCAACAAAGTGCTACACAGTAAAGTTGAACTACAGATAGTCTGCTGTTCATTTAGCTCAGACACTTAGAAAAGGTCTCACTATTTCAGCTAGTTTTCACTGGTAAAACTATGTAGAATGAACATGTACAGACATTGGTGACTGATTTCTTTAAAAACCACACAGAACAACAGATGATTTTTTTACCTGACAACTTTATTCTCACAAACAACAAAGGCTGCCTCAGTGATCTTGTGGCTGAATTAGTTATATCTCCTGTATCTGTCGTCATCATAGCATTAATCAATCAATCAATCAATCAAATTTTATTTGTATAGCACATTTCAGCAGCAGGGCATTTCAAAGTGCTTTACATCATATCAGAAACAGAAACAGCAGCAGTGAAAGCAATAAAACAACAATAAAAACATGACATTTAGTCAAGTTTCATCAATGAAATTATGATTAAAAATGTATTGTGATATATGGAGCAAAATACCTATTGCTATTATTATTCCCATACATGCTCAAAATCACACAGTTTAAAACGATATAAACAGCCTTTCAACGGGCTTCTATCATGAGGCTCCGTACACCTCTTTCACGGAATTTCGCTCAGGGACTCCGCCGTCCCTCAAGGATCTTTGACCAATCTATGGTACCTGTTAGTGTCTAGAATTTACAGGGTTTCCGTTACACGCAATGACCCGCAGTCACTCGCAGTTTTTCTTACG
>CAEGAG010307654.1:0-45502 GCA_903067065.1 Brachyrhaphis terrabensis
AAGAAGAAGAAGAAGAAGAAGAAGAAGAAGAAGAAGAAGAAGAAGAAGAAGAAGAAGAAGAAGAAGAAGAAGAAGAAAAAAAAAAAAAAAAACAATAGTTCATCCTCATCAAAATATCCTTTGTCAAATTATACCACAAAAAAAACATACAGCTAAATAAAACAAGACAATAAAATTGCCATCTTGATATTTGGGGAGACGATTTACACAAAAGGAAGGACGACATTTAATTTACTTGTTTAATGCAGTCTGACTGCAGGAATTACAGTATGGACAACATGTTTCAGAGCTGAGTGCTTTGTTCTGCTCCCTAATTATAGTGTATAACCAAAGCAACTCAGAAATAATGAAAAATGTCCCTCATTACCTTCGCAGGACTCAAATATGTAACTTTACCAACAGCCTTAAAATAGTATCACCATTGAAAGCTTATGTCCTGGTCTAGCTTAACATCTGCAAAGGAGGACTGTCCAAAAAACAAAAAAGTCCTTTCAGTGTTGCATTGAAAATGTTCAAAGGAAGTAAAAAAAAAAAAAAAGTTGCCTTGAAGAAGTTTAAAGCTGCGGTATTTAACTTTAAAGGAAATAAAATTGTTTGGGTTTTTTGCATTTGTTTAAATTGTCACTGTCATTGAAAAAAAAAAAAAAAAAAGTCAAGCTCCTTTGTCTTCTTCCAGCGCTAACCTGCAGAAATAAACCACTGTCAGAAACGACCAATCAGAACCAAGAGGGGTATCGCAGCGCTGACAATCATGCCTGCGAATGTGCTGTCATGCTACAGCGTCTTCCCAACAGTGGAGCCTGTCACAAATGCTAAGGCTAGTTAGCATGGCCACCGAAAACGGTGGATAAACAGTTTTCCTGGAACTGTGAGTGCTTTCTCCGCTTTAGCACATTTAGCAGCGCGTCCACGCGCATGACTGACATTGCCAACACGCTCCCCCTGGTTCTGATCGGTAGTGTTATTTCTTCAGAGGGCAACAGTAGCGCAGGGAGGAGGTGGTGGAGTCTGATTTTTTCACAGAATGTCTCACACCATAACATTGTGAGTTTTTAAAAATGAGCAATAATTAAAATAAATTGCACCTTTTTTCAGATAAAAGTTACATACTGCAGCTTTAAAGTAGTTTCCAACCTAATGATAAGAAAAATAACAGATTTTTAAAAACAATGACAGGTAATATTAGTGTCATTCTGTTGTGGAAATTCAATGCAATTATTCCATGACAAACAAACAAACAAACAAAAAAAAAAAAACACCTGCATTTGTAATTAAATCTGTTTTTGAGGGAGAATCTGTTGATGGGACACCTACTACTGTTTCACTCCACAAACTCACCCTCTGTGAAAACAGTGGGGAGAAGGAAGTCGCTGTTTGAAAGAAGCAAGAATAAATATAAAATAAAATGTAACGGCACAAAGTATGAACACTTTTGAAAGGCACTGTAGGCCAGAGGGTGATTTTAGTTTGTGCCCATCATTCCTAGAGGGGAGTTCTCCGTAGTTACAAAACTGACCTGCCATTATCAGTGAAACTGCTGAGATAAGCACATCTAGACACAGAAACAACATCAGCTGAGGCTACACTTTTCCAAAGGACCACACACATGCTGGACATTAAAGTGTGTTGTAAATCTGCACCGAGTTCTTTTCCAGTGTTGCGCACAATAAGGCGATAACCTTGTGGTCTAACCGATACACGTTATTCTCTGCAGCAGCGAGTGCCTACGATAAGTCAACTATGAAAACCTTGATGGAAGATATCACGGCTTCACTGCACTAACAAACATCTAAAGCGAGATGTCATGCCTAAAAAAAAAGGAGCAGTTGCATTTCAGCTCGTTACAGATATGAAAATGACATCGATACGTTTATAGCTAAGAGCGTAAATGGTTTCACACTCACGACAATCCATTATAAAATACATTTTCAATTAAAGCTACTTAGAAAAATCTGGAATTAAACGCTACCTCCATCACAAATAGTTGCGTGAAATGTGTCAGTGTCAGCCTTAACAAATTGATCTCGAGATGAACACAAGAGGTGGAAGACTAAAAGCAAAATATAGAGTAAAGACTTGCTGTATTTAGTTAAAAAAAAAACAGTGTAAGTGTTTGCAATGCAGAATATAAATTGCTTATTGCAGTTGTTCTCATGGGAGTAAAACTGGAAGCTAATATTGGCTGGCTAAATAGCTGGACTTTGTCATATTCCTCTAGACTAATAGCAACTTTACTTTCAACAGAAGGTTTTTGGACCAATCGGGAGTCAGCTATTAAAGCTAGAAATTAGTGATCAGGTCCAAAATCTGGACGAAATCTGAACCTTCAGAGACATAAAGACAGTTACAAAGTCAGTCTTTTATCACCCAAAGAACTTTTCTTGGATTAAAGGACTAGTGGTCGAGAGAAATTCATCCACGTGTTTATTTTTAGTTGAACTGATGAGTGAAAGTGTCTTCAGGCTCGTCACAATAAATCAACCTCAATAATTTGCAATTGTTTTTCTCGTGTCTTTCTACTTCATAATCCATTTTATTTGTTGCTTCTGTAGTTCTGTTTGTTTATTTTTGGATATTTAAAATATCTTCTAGTTCCAGTGTAAAACATTCATTAGAATTGAAAGTTTTTTCCATCTTTGACGGGGTGTGCTCGCATTATTGTCTTTGCTTTTACATTACGCGAAAATGATCCCACAACAACATTAATATTGTTTAACGCAATAACTTCTGGGACAACTTATTGTCCAGCAAAATGTGTTGTTGTAACAGGCCTACATGTCCTAACAGGTCTGCATAAAAACCCTCAGCCCAGCTCTAAAGTCCCTACACTGGCTGCCTGTAGCTTAGACAATAGACTTTAAGATACTGTTGTTAGTTATGAATCATTCAATGCATTAGCACCAAAATACATCTGTTGTTGCGTCAACCTTCAAAACCAATCAGGTCTACTCTGATGAAAATCTTGATTAATAATAATTGGAAAAACATAAATCATCTGAAGTCTTTACAGCAATTTTTAAGACAATGATTTCTCATGATGGCATTTGAAAAATGTAATACTTTCATCGTGTAAAGCACCTTGCATTACCTTGTGGCTGAAATGTGCTACACAAAAAAAATTGACTTGTGTTCCTTTAATAACGGTTTTCTCTAGTTTTCATCATATAATTTTCATAGGAGCTAACTGTGTGTCTTGTAAACAAAAAAACCCCCAAACAAAACAAAGAGTAGTGATGTGCCAAAACAGGGAATGAAGGGACAACTTCACTCCTGGCTCCGCCCACTCCTGAGCCTTCTGTGGCATTTATTAAAGGGACTTTAAACTGTATAAAATGTATGAAAGTGGCACCGTTTGAAAAACAGAACGCATGCGGACCACTTCTACTCGCCAAACTAAAGGTTGCATTCCTCGACTTAACATTTCAGCAAATGTTAGTGCCAAGATCAAGAATAATCTTTATAATCAGGAGTGACTGAATTGGGATTTGGTGAAAATAAATGTAATTTTCCTACTAGACACATGACAGGAAGTCTGACACAGTAAAAAGTTAGGAGAGCAGCATTAAATGGTGCATTTCTTTCTGTAAGAGTCACTCAAGCGGAGCAGCAGAGATACACAGGTTGTTTAAGGCACAAGCGACTTGCACAATCTTATCAAAGGTGGAGAGGTTGGACGTGCGCTCGCAGGCGGTGCTGAAGGGGCTCTCAACGGGGCCTGTGAGCATGGTGTACCTCTGCTTCACCATGGCGATCACCCGCTCCACGTGCCTCTGCACGACCACCGTCTCGGACGTGGCGTCGGGCCCCGGCGAGCCCTCCGATCTCGCACGAGCTTCACCTTTGCCGGCGATTTTGAACAGAGCTCCGCGGGCGGCCACGGAGTCCGCGATGTCCAGGTCGCGGGAGGCCAGCACGACGTCGCCTGGGAGAAGCTTGCACAGAAAACCGCAACCCTCGGCCAGGCTCTTGTCGCTGACGCTTCCCGGCGTGCCCCGCGACACAAAAGTCACGACACCTTGCGGAGCCACGCCGATCAGATACTTCAACGAGCTGTGACTCTGCGCCATTCCCTCGGAGTGAGGAAGGGTCGTCTCTTGTTGTCCGTGCTCCATTCCCGTCGAAGCCGGCTCCTCGAGGGGTACAGTGAAGCAATCTACGATGACGGCGCAGTCCGGGTGGCTTGCGCGCAAAGCAGTGGGCAGGTTTTTCCGTAGCTCCGCTCTGGACGGCCAGAAGACGGCAGTCGGCACCAGAGTAGAGGACATGATGTTGACCATGCGGAGTACCGTTCTGGCCACCGTGCCGACTTTCACCCCGAAGCGATAGCCCAGGTCTTGATTGCGGAGGTCCAGCCGCAGGCGCATGAGGGTCAGTAGGAGCTGCTGAAACTTTGACAGCTTTGTGTTTTTCATCCCGTCCATGTGCGGCGCCAGCAGCCACATGACGGTCTCTAAGACGAAGTAGTTGGGCAAACCGGTGTAGAACTTGACCTTCTCCGCGTCGTTCCTGAAAGCGTTCTCAGACAGGGCCATTTTCTCCACGGACTCCCTGAGCGCCCGGTTCTCCTTCTTCAGCGCTTTCAAGATGTCGTCGAATTTTACAGATATTTCGGACATCTGGGCAAACTTTCCTTTCTTCCTGTCTCTCTCTGAGGCTTCGTCGTGCTCCTCGTCTTCATCGGTGCTGAAGGAAGAAGACCCGCTTTTTTCCACAGCAGCCTCTGGCGCCTCCTTTTCGTGACGCCCGCCTTGGCTCGGCCCGTCCACCGCGGAGCTGCCCTGGCCCTGGAGGAACAACAGGGCATTGGCGGCTTCGACCCGCGCCTCCTGCTTGTCCAGGATCTCCAAGGCACCTGGCTCCTTCATGTCTGGGAAGAAGGGAACTGGTGTGAACACAGAAGGAACATAATCGGGCGAATGTGGATTCTTGACTTGTTTACCTGGATGTGGACAGTCAGAAGATGATTAAAAAGTTACAAAAAAAAATGCCTTCCACATTTGTAAGGAAACTACTAAAAAAAAAAAAAAAAAAAACATCTTTAATAGCTTTAATATAAATCTGCACTAAAAATGCATCTTTCTGCTAGACTAAGAGTTTTTATTACATATTTTCCAGGTATGTAATAAATTTTTTTTAAGTATAATCAAATAATGTTACCTTCAGTTATGACAGTGCATTTTCATAACGCTGATATGTTGACTTATTTCTTTTAAGTCAAATATGACTTAAAAGAAATTTTACTTCCTAGCTTAATGCCTTGAAATTGGGTCTCTGTCTCTTTAAAAACTCCTGCTCTTAGTGAAACTCCACCTTCGGGAAGTCATCACAACATCCTTCCTCTATTAACCCTTTAACAACGCTTTAACCAATGTTTCACTGAGAAGACGCTCGTACTAAGAGCTCAGCACATGCACAGTTCCACCAGGTGTTTGCTAATTGCTGCTGGCTAGTCTGAAGGAGCTGAGTGGGGGGAGTCGTGAGGGACGCCTGCTCTGTAATGTGGAAGCTTGGAAACTGCAGCTCCGAGGAGGAGCTTGGTCTCGAAGCGGGGGCTAGGTCCAACCAGACATTTTGCACAGCTGAATGTTTACCATGGAGATTAAAGGATTTCTCAAACATGCATGAAAGAATCAAGGCAACACTCTCTAAATGTTTTTGATGGGGCGGATAACATTATAACATGATGTAAAGCTGAAAAAAAAGTTAATTTTATATCATACTGCTGCTTTACAGAAGGTTCTATAGTAACATCAGGCATGCTGGCAATGATCCGTAAATGTCACAACTCCCATATAGGACCAAGTTGAATATGTTGTTAACTGGAAACCAGAGAGTCATATCCTACATCAGTTGTGCTTAAGTGTAATATAAAGCTCAAAAAAGTCAATTTTACATAATCCTGTCCCTTTAATTGTTTTATTTTAATACAATTTAGAAGCCAGATCATTGTCCTATAAGAAAAAAACAGCAGCTGAACAGCAGTTTTTTTTCTCCCCCTTTTCTTTCGCAGAGCTGCTAAAGGCTATTTCAACCCCTGCTCTGCTGAGGGTGCTTTATAACTGCATGGTATGCACACTGCAAAGAGGCAAGAGACCAAACACTTCCCTAGAGGAATTAAAATATCCCAGAAATTCATTGGACTCCACAAGAGCATCCTGGTAAGAATCTTTTACAGACACTGCCTCTGCAAAGAAGCATAGCTCTCTCATCAGTTGTTCTCTCTGCTGCCATCTGGGAGGCGACTCAATACCAGCAAACATTTTCAGCTCTGACAGCCCTCTCTCAACATGGCTATTACCTTAAGCAATACTAACTGTTGGTGTCCTATTTTTGTTAAACAACAGAATAATTTTTGTCCAAGTCTTAAAACAGCAAAATAAAGAACTGTTGTCAGTCAAATGAATTAAAAGATCAAGAATGCACAATAATGCAGTAATAAGAATATGTCATTCATTTTCTGTTGGGATTGAAAACTTTATCCACCAAAGAACCTGCAACATATTTTTTCCTAAAATATGTTCCTCAGAAAATAAGTAATCGGAGAAACGCTGTCGCAAGACAGACTTTCAGAAAGAGCAGGAGTTTCTTGAAGAGACAGAGGCCCAATTTCAAGGCAAACTGTAAAGTTGAAGTTCTTTTAAGTCATGTTTGATATATACAGCATTTTTTTTTATAGCAACTGGAGGTAACAAAATTACTTAATTGTGCTATTAAATGGCACTATCTGCCTAGAAAATGCACAATACTGCCAGTTTAAAAGTGGCAAATTTGTGTTTGTAGATTATTCTTGCTTTGGACATTTTAGTAGTTGTTATTAATAATTCAGGACAGTTACATTTTGAAATACAATTAGATTTTTCTTTTTTTAGAAACATTTTTTTACATTGTTAAAAATCACTCCAGTCTTCTAAATATAGAATAAAAATAGCTATGTTTCATAAAGATTCATGTTTTAGATGTTTTGAACACAATTGGCATTTCATACAAACGCATTGTTTTTATAACACTGAAAACCAGGCCTCAAAAATTCAACTCAATAAAATGTAAAGTAGAATCCTGTAGCCTGTAAACTACTTGGACTACATGCAGAGCTTAACCCGAACTTTTTCCTCTTTACGGTTTGTAAACAAGCCTTGCAGAGGTCTTCCTCTTCCCTCGTGCTAACTTCTGTATCTCACACTGTAAGCTAGCAGCTATCATCACAACGTAAAGACAGTCAAAACCCTCGGATAAAACTCCCATTCCTAGTTTCTCCCCCTCCCCTAAGAGTTGCGCTGCATCCGTACCTGAGATGAAGTGGGTACTACACAACCGGCTGCCGTCGTTCGGTGCCCAGCCCGCTCGGTTCACCGCAGCCACCCAGCGCTGCTTCCTCTCTGGGTCCCGTGGGAAGCGGTAGAACGACAGTGTGGTGCCCGGTGTCCGTCGGTTCTTACAACCTGCCACCACACATGTGTGAACCATAGTAAGGCCACGGTGAGGCGTGGAGGTGGCCGCTGCTGCCTGCTGCCTGTTTTTGACTCCCAAAATGGTGACCGACCGGAGGATGCGTAGTAAAAACAAAACTACAGTTCCGTTAACAGCGTTAGTTTGCAGTCCTCGATCTGATTGGATAATCCCGGGGTGACGTCACTGCAACTTGCTCTCGACTCGTGCGCAGCAAACCACACAGACGCCATAATTTGCTGAATTTATTGTTTTTCTAAAGAGATTTTACATGTTAATTTTTAAGAGTGGAACTTTTTTTAGTTTGATGATCAAACACACTATTTACATTATGATTTATTATTTATTTTTAGAAAAGCAAAAATATAAAATAAACTAATCTATTTGATGTGATTTTGGAAAAATATAGTTACAAATACGAACTGAAAAGTTTGCGTTTCCCAAACTCTACATCGAAGAACTATCACAACTAGATTAGTATTCTGAAGGATTTTTTTGTAGTTCGCTCTCTGTATAGTATATTTAAAACAGAAGGGCTTAAAGGTTTTTAAATTTATGTTTTATAGATTCAAACTATGTACATTATAATTTAAGTGGGCTATCCATCTTTCTTCATCTTCCAATTTTATGATAGCTGGCCTTTTTCTACAAAATAAAGCTTTTCCCTGTAACATTAAAATACATTCTGTATAAAAATCTGAAAATAGTATTACAATATAGTTTAATTCACACAGCTTCCAAAATAAAACTTTTCGTTTAGCACATATTTATAAACTCTCTCTTTTGTAGCGGCTCTTTTATAGCAGGCTTAAAATGCTGATCAAATGCATTTAACTTTTACAAACGAAATAATTTAATGAGTATGAATATTTGGAAGGGATACAGATGCATTGTCATCTGGATCATTTAATTATTTGTTTGCTGTACTTTTTTTTGTCTCCTTACACCAGAAGCCTTTCATCAAGAATACGTCCCTGGAGATTATATAACATCCCGGCAGGAAGGCCATCAAATATTCCCTATTTGCAACCTTATCACATCCCAAACAAAACCGAAACTTTATTTTTGTAATTAACTTGGCTATGAAAATATGATGTAAAATCTTTAAAAAATCCCCAACATTTAAAAAGTGTAGGTTTTTTAAGTCTCCTTCTCTGAATCAGAGTAATAAATCTGCAGGAGTAAACTTCCAAAATCTAATTTACTTTGTTCACTGTGAATGAAAGCTAAAGTTTTATAAACTTACAAAAAAAGTAGTATATTCACTGCCAGTAATTAAAATTAAATAATAATAAAAAGACAACATTAAAATATGGATCTCAAGTTTATGTTTGCTATTTTTAATCCGTTATTTGTGATAATCCATATTTACATATTTCTATTATCGGTCTGAGGAGCTCAAACAGGTGAATTAACAATAAGCAGCATATATTTATTAAACATTTAATCATCCAACTGAAGCTTACTCATCATGAATACATCTTTTTACAAATGAAAAAAATTTGCAAAAAGCTACTAAACCTGCAATTTCTGGCTGTTTGGGACTTCACTTCTGAGTGTCAGTCTTTCTATATTGTAGAGACCAGGAGTTGTTGTATCCTCAGTAAGGATTACACCATCAGCTGACCAGCGCCTTGCCGTTTTTAATTGCCTGTTATCAGTTTGTACACGGCGGCTTCCAGAACCCCATCCACCTTCTTCAGCCTCCGGAGCTCCGTCAGACACAGGACGTACACAGGAGCCTTGGTTCCCACACTGATGATCCTCCTCAGATCGTCCACGGTGAATTCCTTCGTTTCTCCTGCAGAGGGCGCCAAAGAAAACGGAGTGATGCGTTGAAAAGGACGCATCTCTACAGCTTACAGCTATTAGGTTTCACTGGCTGACAACTATGCAGCCATTTTGATTTCTAAGTTTGTATCATTTCCAAATTAAAACACGCGGGCATGTGTTCTGTAAGGATATGTTTTCTTTCCTGCTCACCAGGGTGTTGTGCCGTAAATCTGTTGATGTTTTGGACAGCCTGGTTGAGGTTGCTGAGAGTCATCAGCCTCAGGTAGGATGGCAAAGTCTGAAACTCGCTCTGTGAAACCAAAGTAAGACCCTTTGCGGGAGGAGCACTAGACGAAAGAAATAAAGAAATCATCAGAAATTAGTAACTTAAAAAGGAAAACAAACATCTGCCAACACTGTCACAATGAAATAAAACACACAAGACTATCTAGAGAAAGAAAGAAGACCCTCAAGGAATGTGATTTCTATATTTTCTAAGAGTTTCAGGTGATATTTGCACTTATATTTATATTATATTTAGCACCTGAATAAAATTGCAGCTAGATAATTAGCATCATTACAATATCCTCGATACCAAGAGGATAATGTCGGAAAGAGAAGAAATTAATATGTGTTGAACAAACTAACAATAAAGCAAATTTAAAAATGGGTATATTTAAATAAAAGCAACCTTATTTAAAATGTTAATTTGTTTTAAAAAATGTCAGATTTAAAGAGGAAGAAGCATATGAGATGGATGAGCAGAGCTCACGACAGTCTGACATCCAACTTCTTTGGTCAGAAGCCTCTTCAGATTTGGAGCTACACTGACTGCTACCAGAGATCTTTTCTGTCCACAGCATTAACATCCACAGTCTGTCAAGATACTTGGATGTTATGAGTTATGACACCATTTATTTTTCCCTTAGGGTTAAATAATGATTTTTTTAATTGAATTCACATCTGTGTAAAAAAAAAGTGTATAATTGATTATTACATACTTTTTAATTCATAAACAAAGCAACTTCAAGTGACCTGCAGTTCATCATGCAGTTTTCTTGCTGCACCAAGATATTTTAGATACCAAAATCCAAAATCTGATTTTCAAATGATGATCTCATTTATTAAGAAAGAAAAGCCACCCAAATGAAAAAGCAACCTGCGTTCCTTTGCTAAAATCATGAATTCAATGCAATCACTTAAACAGAACTTGTTTGACAAAAAAAACAACAACTCTTAAGCAGTACCTGTGTTTTTCTGAGCTGACAGATGAGGCAATACGTGCAGAGGTAGATTTCTTTGTTTGAACCTGCGATACAAGCTGCAAAATGAAACTAAAGTAGGTTAGAAAGACTCAATTTATCATCCAAAAAATTTAGTAAAAGAAAAAAAGAATAGCTTGTCAATCTCAGCAGAAAACGAAGCGACTCCTACTTTACATATATCCTGTGTAACCGAGCTGAGGTCTGGCATCTCGGGGGTGCTGGGCTCCTGGTAGCTCATCCTGATGCGAGGCGTTCCATAGCTGAACTCCTGGGTGGGTCCGTCCAGGTCCAGACCGTTCACGCCTGTGTCCTCTCCCACTTGCTGTGTCAACATCCGGCCATTGTTCTTCAGGCCAGCACCGGCAAATAAAACCAGGCAAGTTCATTTCTGTTCAAGTCGTTCTGTTGGTTAAGCTTGAATACAATTTATAAAAAAAAATTTTTTTTTTGCATGTAGGGTGATGTAATACATGACTTAGTCGCAACACAAAGTAGCACATATTTAGAAAATAGGAGAAAAATGGTGTACTTCCCCCCCCACAAATAAAGAGCATCACGTGAATTTGTATTCACAAAACCATCCTCTGATATCCTCAAATAAAATCTAGTGCAAGCAATTTGCCTTCAGGACGAGCCTAACTACTAAACAAATATAATGAAGTAATGTTCATTCCATCATAAAAACAATAAATAAAAATCAAATACCAAGGCACAACCTGCCCAGAGATAATCTTCTATCAAAGTATAAAAATATTATGAAAGGGTTTTGATTAAAAGCATATTTACGTGTCAGAGTGGCCCAGTCAAAGTACAGATTTAAAGCTTATCGGCAAAACTTTACAACTGTTACAATAACAAATTTTGCTGGAAGATAAACTGTCCCAGAAATTATTGTGGTAAATGGTACTATTGTCATTTTGAAATCATTTTCAAATAATATAATAAAACATAATGGCATAATAGTGCAAATAATTTTTTTTTTTTTAAATCATTGAAAAATCAATCAAACTTTAATCTCTAATCATCTGACTCTGGAACCGGGAAACATTTTACATATCCAGCATAAAACAAACGAAACAACAATAACTAAAATTGATTATGAAGTCTCTGTAATCAAAATTGCATTTTAAAAAATAGTCATTCAGCTTAGACAGGGAAAATAGGTAAAAGTGGCAGGAAGTGCAGACAAACTTCCTACTGGTGTTAAATGTTTGCAGGGTTTCTCAAAATGGCGGCTTTCGAACTACATTAATGGGACGCATCTCTTTGTCGATTGTTGTCTAAATGGAAATGATTGCGCTCATTTTAATTGTTTGTTGCTTATTGCGACAGGCTTAGTGGTGACACTTGCAAAACTGCTCCATTTATTCAGAATATGATTGAGTAAATTTACATAGAAAACTGGTTTATCTTTATGCTTTATCTCTCACTCTATAAAGCAACAAAACGACTTGTTGCTCTAAATGCAGTGACACTTTTTTGATAAAGCATTATTATTCAGGTCTTACTGTCTGAAGGGAATTTCCCAAAAAAGACTCCAAGTTGGGCATCTCTGGTATCTCCTTTTCCTCCACACCAAAGAAGTTCACTTCTGGCACATTGTACTCCCAGGAGGGATTGGAGTCACTCGCTCCATTAAAGGGAGACGTTTGAAGCTTGAAGATGTTACTATCCCCGTCGCCCTGCAAGCTGATTGGCTCGGGCTCTGCTGTCTGGAAACATTACAAAAAAATAAAAACATACAATCAAAAACTGAGTGGAGGTAAAAGAAGGCTCCCAAAGCATGAAATATTCTTATACCTTCTTGCCGCTGACCAGGCGGTTCATGTATGGAGTTTCAAACGCAGGCACCGGGGGGGTCGTTGACGGTTTTCCATGGTGACAGGGGGACTCTGGGTCTGTTTCTTCTGACGGTAAGTGACCGTTTGGCTTTTTTATCTTGAAGCCTGGGGTGCAAATCACAGGCGGTTCCGGAGACTCTAAATTGTCAACTGAACACAAAAATACATAACATCATAAGTGGGGCTGGAGCTATTGATTTAGTAATTGATCCTATCAATCATTGTGACGATTAATCGGATAAAAACCCCAAAAAAAACAATTGCCACATTCCGCAGATTTTTATTTAGGTTTTTTTATTTAAGCCTTTTTTTATACAATGTTAGAAAGATTTTAGAAGATACAAATAAACAAAATTTAATTCATTTTTAAATAAGAAAATAAGCAATTTAATTCCCTAAAATGTAACAAGAGCACAACAGGGCTTCGTTAATCAGAAACATATAACAGAGAATAACACCAGCAGTGAAGCACAGAGGAAACTTTCATACCTTTACTCTGCAAACTCTCCATCACCTGGTTAATTGATGGGATATCTTGTGAAGGTCTGAAGAGGAAAAACACACATGTAGCACTGAAACTAATACAGTGACTTTGAAAATATCACTCCTGCATTTAATACTACATACTTAATAGTAATTTCACATGGTAGACCAAGACAAATTAGTGCATAGTTGTGCAAAGAATTTCATTCAAAATGTCAACATGCTCTGTGAGGCAGAAGCTCGGAAGGTGGGTAACTGCAGCTCATAGGAGGAACTTCGTCCTCGAAGGCGGGGCTAGGTCCACCTGGGGGTTTTGAACAGCTAAATGGTTGCCACGGGAGATTAAAAGATTTCTCAAACATGCACGAAAGAATCAAGGCAATATTCCAGGTGTGTTTTTGATGAGGGGATAACATTATAACATGATGTAAAGCTCAAAAAAGTCAATTTTGCAGAATGTAAAATGGGGCAGTATTATACTGCCCCATTTAAAGGGGCAATATTAGGACATCAGACTAGTCATTAGCAGTTAGCAAACACCTGGTGAAACTGCTGAGCTCATTAAAGGAGCTACTTCTCAGAGCAAAGCTGGTAAAAACGTTGTTAAAGAGTTAATAGAGGAGCCATGTTGTGATCACGTTCTTTCAGAAAGAGCAGGAGTTTTTAAAGAGACAGAGGCCCAATTTTAAGGCATCAAATTAGGAAGTTAAAATTCTTTTAAGTTGTGTTTGATATATATATAGCATTTTTATAACAGAAGGTAAAGTTGTTACTTGATTGTGCTATAAAATGGCACTACGTGCCTGGAAAGCACATAATACTGCCCCTTTAAGAATGCGCGGCCACCCTGCTCATCGTCAGAAGATATTTCTAGCATTATTCAGTTGACTTTACTTGTCAAGCTCTAGCTGCTTCTTCCTGAACAGAGCCAAGGTGAAGTCATTGTTCAGACACTCTGAGATGCCAAAATCACGCATCTGGGGCGTCTGCAGGTCATCGTCATCCATCCGCAGCATGCATTTAGGAGTCATGGCCAGAGGTGGTGGCGCAGGTGTACGGAGCGATGGCTGCGGGAGGTTCAACTCCGGCATGGGAGGAACTTCGGCGCACCACTCTGCTCCACCCAGAGCTCTCTTCATCTGTAACTCAGAGAGACCGAAATCGGAGAGCTTAGGGGTTCGCAACAGGTCGGCGAAGGGATCCGCCGCTTTTGGAGGTGATGTGGAGTTCGTCCTCTCATCCTCCTGGCCTTCGTCTTCTTCGGTTGCTACGCTGGTTTCATCGTCTTCTGCTTCTTGATCGTTTGGGTCTGATGGAGGGGGGCGGAGATAAAAAGTGTCAACTCAAGTCAAGAGAATCTTACTGGTGTTTCTCCAGATTTGAAACATTTCAAAACACAATGAAGGAATGAGATTTTAATCACTGCGTACTGTTTGGAGTTTCTGCATCAGATGGAGCTTGGTAGCCATATTTTTCCAGGTGTGTCCTGATTGTGTGGATGTCTTTAGAGACCCTCTGCTCCATCACTTGACAGGCCTTAATGAAGCTGCTAACCTCCTCCTCTCGTTGTTTTTGCTCAGCCAACTCTCCTTGTAGCTGCGCCTAAACAAGCACAGACCAGAAGAAGACCCACTGATTTTCATAAATGTTATCCTCCAGGCTGATGACTGTCTCCTGCATTCATCTAAATATATTCTATGCAAAAGCAATATGCTTCAAAAGAGAGAATTATGAATGAAGAAGAAAGAAAAAAAATATAAAAATCCCAAATACTTATGGTTGAGAGGACATTTTGGCTCATAAAACATAAAAATACACAACTATTATAATTCAACAAGTTTATAAGGATAGCTTGATGTGTAAGGAAATTGGTAAATACTGATCCAATGCAAGGAGTATATTAATAAATAAATGTTTAAAAATTAACACATAAAAAGAAAAAATAATAATATTCACCATAAGATTCTCTAACTTTTAACTTAACATAGAAACATTTTATTTATTCGACTTCACTGAAGTTCTGTTATGTCAAATAGGAACATTAAAGGCTATGCAAACAATATAGAAATATTAGACTGTCAAGAATTACACTTTCCAATAAGTCTTGATGTGTTAAATGTCAGTTTTACCCAACATAAGAGATGTGTTTTTAAGAAATTACTTGGCCTATATGCTGTTCAGATTATCTTAATTTACGAATAAAATTGTAAAGTAATGGTAATTTTCCTGTTATTTTTGTGTATTTTAATTTCAAACAAAGAAAGATAACAGTTAAGGCACATACACCCTGGCAACTGAAACAATTTACAAGATGTTTGCACTCCAAGTAACTATAGACTTTTATATGACTACTTGTCAGGAAAAAAGAAAGGTAGAAGTAAAACAAAACAGGTGTACCTTGAGACTGCCGACATCGCTGTTCACTTCGTGATATGCTCTCATCGCTCGGACGGCTGTGTCTAAAACGAAACAAACCAATATTAACACATATGTACATAACGAGATACATCAGAACATGTTTAGGAGTAAGAACAGAGCAGCAAAGCTCGTTGCTCCCTCTCTCACCGCTGTCGCCATCCTCGTTTCTTCGGCCCTCAAAAGCTTGCTGTAGTTTCTCGGTTTCTGCCTCTAAAGTCACCGCCATCTTCCTTAGCTTGGAGAAGAAGTCTCGGGTAGACTCCATTTTGGAATAGGAGTCCAAAGCTACTAAAAGGGATTAAAGCAAAACGTGAAAAACCCGAAAGTGTATACGACTCGTTTGTTTACCAGCTCTCTCGCTGCTAGAAAACAATTTTTCGATTTTGGCGCCTCTTCCGACTAAAACGGAAGTGCTTTCTTCTTCTTTTACTAAATGTGTTTATTTTCCTCTGTTCGCCCCCTATGCATACTGCGTGTCTCTCCATAACTCACATGAACCGAAAACAAGGCATAGTAGATCAATTTCATAGCTGACATCTAATTCAATGAGAAAACGGTGCTGGCTTCATTAAACTTGTGAGGTTATATAATTAACGAAGAAAAACGTTTATGTATACATAAAAAAAATACTTAAAAATATATTTCTTATTTTAGAATTAAACCAATAGCGTCTCACGAGAAGGAGTCGAAATCTGAATCTGAAACCAGAACCTCTCTATCACGTCACATGAAAAAATTATGACATGTCGGCATTAAGATAAGTCTAGGGTAAACATAATTTTAAATTAATTTCATAGGTACCAAGTCCCCCTCGATGCAGCAAGGACAAGCGGGTTTAGATAATGGATGGAGGAATGTTTTGGTTGTTTTTTTATGCTTCTGATATGAGCTGCAGGAGTCGAATTTAAAAAAAAAAAAAAAAAAAAAGGTCTTGTAATTACATGCGGTTGCCAGAAGATGGTGGTGTACATCAGTCAGGATGTTCTCTTCTCTACTGAATCAGAGAACCACTTCCTTCCTGTCTGTCTCCGTCACAGACCTAAACAGCCTGTTGTGGTAAATAGTAAATAAACATTTGGGGTCATTTTAATTATCAGACACCAAACAACCAAGAAAAATGGCTCCAGGTTTTAAGTTTCGTCGGGTAAACGTTGGTAATAATGGCTACTAGTGCCAAAAAAGTAAATTATAAATAGAGACATACCTGTTAAAAATCTTCAGATGACTGTTCGTTTCTATATCCACTGCAGCATTCATCATGGTTTTCCAGATCATTAGTTAAAATATATCAAAGGTCACTTGTTCATTATTTTTTTTTACTAATGTTAGCTGACCAGCATGACCAGTATATATATATAGTAATGTCCAAACCAAATAATTTTGATTCTTTTTCTTTTCTTGGAGGGTATTTTCTTCAGTAGAAGCCCATACTTCATGACTCAGGCAAATTTTCAAAAAATATTTGAAATAAAAAACAAACACATAACTGGACAATAGCTTACACTTCACATACAAAACCTGTTATTTTATTTATTTCTTTTTTTCTACTGCTAGATAGAAAACCTAGCAGTTTTCTATTTAGCAGTAGAGAACTGTTTTGCTCTACTTGTTTCAGGTGTTCTACCAAAATGATGCAGCTGTGTTCCTGCTGAACGTAAAGGACTGCTGGCAGGAAAGGCAAGCCGAACGCCCTCTGTGTTCCTCTGATTGCAGTCCTGGTGGTGACAGAGCAAGGTTGGACACGGCTGCAAGCCCAAACACTGGGTGAACAATCGGAGGCGTGCGGTCTCCAGGTTCCCCAGCAGGCATCGTTAAAATTTAATTGTGTCGGATTTTACAAGTCATCACGTTGAGGGAATCGACCTTAGGGCAGCACAGGGATTCAAAGACTTTATCGGCACACACGCACTTTGTCTCACACACATTGTTTTTGGAACTTGTATCAAAAAAAAAAAGAAAAGGTGACCCATTCAGATTCAGAGTTGGGTAGTGGGTAGCTGCATTGACTCAGTTACTGAGTGACTTTTTTAGGAGGAAAAAGTACTTTCTACTTTTACTTGAGTAACTTTATTATGAAGTACCGCTACTGTCACTTGAGTAAAGCTTCTGGATTCTGTACCCACTGTGAGTAACTTCATGAATAAGAGCAAGCTTGTTTTAACCAAAAGTTCACAGACACAGGCGTGCAGCTTTTGCTAAAGTTTTACATATGAAAGAATGTTACTTTTGTCTCATAATTATTATTGTTTATATGAATTATTTCCATCTTGGTCTTTAAAATACCAAAGTTTCCACGTAACTTTTTATTTCTGTCAGTCTACAGATTCAAGTTTTAAATATCAAATGATTGTTTTGGTCAGTCACTCAGTACCTGGGTAGCCTTTTAATCGTATATTTTCTTACTTTTGAGTCACTATTTTTTACTTTAACTTGCGTAAAAATATGCTGAAGTAGCGCTAATCTTATTTCTGCGATACTCATATAAGCAACAGAGGCGTAACGAGATCTTGTAATGCAAATTTGACACAACATTTTGTCAAAGCGGCCATCTTGGAAGCCGCTGGTTAGCATCCCAACTCCATAATTATTTATTTACTTTTCAATTAACTGACTGAGATCCGATATCTGCAAATTTAGTAAGCCATTACTGATGATTCGCTTCAGAAAACACAAACTATTCGTCAGAGGTTAAAGGTCGTAATGGCGTCTTGTTTTGGAGGCTGTCGATTCAGTTTTGTAGGAAGGATATGAAAGTCTGTATCCGTTTACACAATACACATCTTTAAATTCATTTTAAACGTGAAGAACATCGTTACACTGAGGCTGAATCTTAAGAACTCGAAGAAGCAAGAACCGTTTTTGATGCTATCCTCAACCCAAACGCGTCTATAAGAGGAACAATGAGGAACACAGCTGTTCAAGATAAAACCTCCGGTTTCCAGACCAAAAAGATAAATGTGACAGAAAACATTTGGGTCCTCTGGGGAAAGGAGCTCGCTGTATTCATGTCCTCACTGTGAAAATAAAAGGAATATTTAGATCATCTGCGCCTCAACCTTGCAAGAAGCTGAGCTGGCAAATATTTTGCCAGCTGAAGGGAAAAAAAAAATGTTTTCCTTCTCCAACTAAAAAAAAAAAAGAAAGTGAAATTAATGAGCCAATGGCTGAATGACACCAATACTAAACCAAAAAATATGACGACATTAAAAGCCTGAATGTAATTTACACGGTAAATCCTAGGTCATCGCAGGTCAAGGCATAAAAATAACCATACAAGTGATGTTATTATGTAAGAAATGAGTGATTACTGAGGTCAGTTTTCTCTGAAGTGACCGCTCACATTAGGCTGGGTCTGCGTGTGTCGCTGAGGGGGAACCACACAACGACACACGGACTGGTTTTCAACGCGTACTACCGGAGACGCCACTATTGAATTTTCTTTTTTTTTTGTAGATCATTTGTTTTCATTCACTGCTGCTAAGAAACATTTCTAAACCCCCAAACTGAAATGAGTCCAGAGTGCTTTTAATAAGGGGCTTAGGACGGAGAGAGCCAAAGTTGATGGATTAACGTTAATGCTGAATGAGGCAGGAAATCGGGCTGAAATTAGGGAAGGAGGAATGGTTTGGTAGTGTGCTGCTCTTTTGAGGGACTAGCTGTTGTTTGCATACATAAACATACGTAATTTAAAAAGAAAATTTATGTCAATAACTAACCATCACGATGAGCATCGTGCTATTTTCTTAAGCAGGGACCGAGAAAGGCTTGAGATGGGGATGGAGACAATGAGCCTAAACGGCCGACCAATGCAATGACAGATGTCTTACAAAAGCCTAGAAATTCAACTTAGAATCTGCAGAAATCCTTTAAAATTAATCATCCATAGATCCTCTCTGTCCAGTTTGAATACTGCAAAAACACAAAATCTTACAAAGTATTTTTGGTCTAGTTTCTAGTGCAAATATCTTAGTCCACTGGAAATAGGACAAAACTGACTTACAAGTAACTTCTCATCAAGATATAGGAGCTTGTTTTAAGTCAGTAATTCCTTAATATCGGTGAAAAAGTGCTAATTCCACTGGCATACAATTTCAGCTCTAACAGGACATTTTGCTCATGTTTTAAGTGAAATAATCTGGACCTTTTTCATCAACATTAAGAAATTATTGACTTAAAACAAGCTTCTCTATGTTGCCGAAAACAATTTTGCACTAGAAACTAGACTAAAAATGCTTGGTAAGATTTTGTGTTTTTGCAGTGTAGCACATCAATCACACATAGATATTCCAAGGCTTTGTTTGTTGTCCTTTTGATGATTATGATTTATAGATAACAAAAACCCCAACATTTTGCGTCTCAAACTGAGAATGCTGTGAAAAACAACCTCAATGGAAACTCATGAAATGGATCAGTCATTTACACACAAGACACAAATGTCAACGCTGACGCATACTAACAGGAAACTGAGTGGAAGGAAGAAGTGTAGGAACAGGTCTACCAATAATATTGCATCTTTCATGCAATATTCCATATTTTAAAAAATGTACCAGTATTTAGAAAGAAGAATGACAAATATTTCAGGATAGTCCGGTAAAGTGACTGTGACTGCGCACAATGTTGATTCAAGGAACTGAATTCAGAAAATGTGGGAAACCGTGTACCATCTTCCACTTCTGAATCATGTGCTACCTTGTTTTAGTCTGCCACATAAACAACCCAACATAAAACATCAATGTCTGTAGTTGTTACATGGTAAAAATATGGAAAACAGCTGAAGAGGAGCCATAGATATTCGTGCAAAGTGACAAGCATGAGAAAACAGAGAGCTTCATTTAGAGTTCAGATAGGTTCGCTTTATTGCTCTTTATTTCAGACAAAATTAAACAGTTTACATAAATTAAAGGAGTAATTACAAATTCGAAAAACATTACATCCATTCTTCTAAGAGGCATCCGGACTGTTCTATCCTGTGCACTTATGGTAATTAGCCTTGGATCTCCATCTTTGCCACGACGTTGAGGTAAATACAGATCCTATCTGGAGGAAGGAGAGAAATCAGCAGATCTACAGCTAATTTGAAGGAGACCAAGATATGCATAAACAAGCCCAGCTCTATTGTAGGAATATTCGTCTGCAGAGTTAAGGCCACTTTTTTTTTTTACAAAGAAAAAGACGAAAGGACAAACAGTCCAGGCAGTCTATTGCTAATGAGGTTAAAGACAATAAATGGACGTAAAAAGTCAGACGTGGCTTAGATATGATCCACACCTGCTTCATCTACAAGAGATGGCGTTCATTTAATATTTATGGAAACCACGGATGTGCTCCGGTCAGAATACTCTCCAGAAGTGGTTCAACAACATGGCAGAGCGCAAACACTGTCAAGGGAAACAGTGGCTAAAAAATAAATAAAATAAAATAAATCTACCGACCATCTTCGCTTTTTTTGTTGTTAACCGTAAACAGCTTCCAGCTTCAGTTTGGGTCTTTCAATCAGGCTGTAAACTGACCTTCAGCGTGAAGGTCTCCGCAGCGCTTTGTTCTGCAGAGGGCGGGTTTGAAAAACACAGGAAGAGCTGATTGTTGGTTCGCTTTGCTTCACCTTGAACATGGACAGGTCCAGTGTCCTGTGGGAGTCCATTGATTTCTCTATATTTTTGTTCTCACTTTGCTGTTTGGCGTCTATAATAAGCCTCAAAACTGACTTTAATGGGGTTTGGGTAAAGCGACGGCTGAGATGTGTGTTGGAATAAATAAATAAAAATAAACAAATTACAATCCTGCATCAAACAAAAACCCAAGCGGTCACTGTGTGACTGTTGCTAAGTGGAAACATTAAACTTGTATGCCAATCATTAGCAGGAATGCCATGTTCATTTTCAATAATTAGTAATGCATTTAAACTTTTCTCTTTTGTCCCAGGGGGCGATAATCATGCAATAACATCAGCGGATTCTAAAAACAAGACTTAGTTCGAATTTGACACAATATTTTAACATCGGCTGCTAAGAAACCACACTTTGTTTTGTACCAGCAAGGTCCTGGGATAATTCTGGATATGACAGTAAATGTAACCGGAAGAATATATTTAAATGAGTAGCTGGATTTTAAACACACTTTTTTAAAAGAGTTAAATTCTTGGCTGTTCCTCACATGTTGTCCATGTTGACTTAGTTTAGTTTATTGTTGTATTTCAATAATGTCTTCGCCTTCCTAAAGTAATGGCCCAAGTAATTTTTTTTGCCAAACTACCACAAAAAAAAAAAAAAAATCACTTTTGGCAAAATATGACTTATTATTTTAGGAAGGTGACAGTATGATGCATAATAATAATAACGTAAAATAGTTTTAAAAAACGTATTGACATTTCACGACTCGGTAAAGAGAATGCAAATCCAACTTAAAAGGGATGGAGATTAAAAAAAAAATAAATTGATTCAGAACGGCAATGGTGGAAAAATTTGTTTCAATTACAGTTGTGAGCTTGTGGAACAATCTGGACAGTGAGGTGAAATTAAAACTAAATCTAAATCTCTCTCTGCTCTTAAAAGACATCTGAAACAAAATCATTATGATGCCACTGAATAACATGAAGTTTTCTTGTGCGTATTTGAACTATTGTCTGTGAGTTGAATAGCTAATTTTCTCTTTATGTGAATCCACGGAAATATTACAAGTTTACACTATGCCTTGCTCCTTTTCATTCTTGATTTCTTTCAGTTGTTACATGAACTGGGAATGAAATACAGAAGTGAAATAAAAAAAAAAGAAAAATGTATATAAAATTTATACTCATAATAAGTGTATTCAAACCTCTGACCTGCACTGTGCCTGTTGTTAACCACCCATATGACACATCCACGGTTATGAAATGAATACTTTTTATACTACATTTCCCAGAAGACGTTTCAGCTCCAAAACATGACAGGAGAGAATAAGTTCCTACGAATTTTGTTTTTGCAATAAACGGTAATAATTCAGCAAAAATTAAAAAAGGCAAAACACCACAAATGCCCTATATGTTGAGGTCTTTGTTTGGTGTAGATAAATAGGGGATGAGAAGGCAAAAACCCTACATAGTCTCATAGCATTTAAAAGGTGCTCAACTTTCATTCATGTGCAAAAAAACCCCCCTCTTCACTGGCTCTCATTTAGCCATCCAAATGCCCCGGAAGTGCATAGGGTTAGATTCGGATTCCTTCACAGAAAAAAACAGTTCATACTTTTTTCTTTTTTTCTTACACAACTTCACCGTCGGCGTTGACAAGGACCATCTTTTCTAGGTCCTTCTTGATGTCCGGGAAGCCCCGCAGCGCCTCCTGAAAGTCGTCCCAGGACAAGGAGAAGCACTGGCAGTCGGTCAGCGCCTTCACCGTGGCCAGATGCTTGCCTTTGGTCAGCACGCACGTCTCTGCGGACACACGGGGGGGGGGCGGGAAAACGTAAGGCTAATGAGCGCGCGAGCCTTGATGACGGAGGGAGCGGGTGAGCTCTAACGGTTAATCTGAAATTAAAACGAACAGACGTTAGCCGTTAGCTCCGACGGTGCCAACCGGACTGGGACGCTTTCCAGCCTAAAAAGCCACTGAATTAAGCAAATGATTTAAAGTACGGAGGAGAGCGTTAGGAGAGGAACGAAGGAAGAAGAAGAAGAAAAAAAGTCACTATATGTGATCAATCTGCCAAATGGAAAAAGGAGGCGGTTTCACAGCGAAGCTTGGAACAGCCAAAGCCGAACATAAATACAAGGACCAACTGGCATTTTCAAAGACCCATTTGTCCTGCTCAGAAACACATTTTGTAAAGACAGAACGCCCTGTGACAGTAACTCAACATGCGGTTCTGCCAAAATACAGTCACAAAAGTGCCAAAAAAGCAACAAAGAAATCATTTAATTGTTAAATGTCACAGTGTTACTATCAAAAATGAAATTGGAAGTTCAGCACGTACATTTAAAACGCCTTGAAAAATGTCAAATTTTGCTATGTGACCATGAAATTAGATTTAGCCCCGTTTACTCTGATAACCTTAAATGAAATACAATGCAACCAACTGTTTTCACAAGCCACCTCATTAGTAGGGATGCACCGATCCTCTTTTTTTTAAACTTCCGATACAGATGCAGATATCTGAGGATTAGTTTCGGCCAATCCGATACAGAAAATCTTTTCTGAATTGACTTAAAATGTAAATTCTTTGTAACACAGACATAAATATACAGAACTACAAATTTATGTGATAACCCTGCACCGGCACAGCACACTTAGATACGCTGATAGCTTCACAGGCTTGGTCAAGCATGTAGAAACAATGCAACATGAATTTGTTCAGTCAGTGAACAAACACAACAAATTGGCTACGTTGATCAAACGTGTAAAAAATAAACTGCAACAAACCTGAACCTTCTTTCAAATGGTTCAGAAAGTGCAATTGGGAATTGTAAATATAATGCCAAATTAATAAGAAACCATGATGTTGCCCAGACCACAAAGAATTACACTGAATAGATCTGCCCTTATGGATCGAGCAAATTGTCACCGATACCCGATCTAGAATTTCTTTTCAATATCAGGACCGATACAGGTATTCATATCGGATCGGTTCATCTCTACTAATTAGCATACAGAGTCCAGCTGCATGTACCTCAGTCAACATACCTCCAAAAAAGTCTCCGTCGCAGAGCTCCCTCTCGTACGACTCGGTCTCCATCACTGCCTCTCCGTGATCGATGAAGAACATGCGATCGCCTGGGACGTTCTGTCGGACAATGACGTCTCCCTCCTGAAAAACCTCGTAATGTAGCTTGAAGAGGACATCGTTGATGAAATTTTCCTCTCTGTTCTGAAACATCGGTACTTTCTTCAGCAGCTGGCTGCACATTACCATCAGGACTTGCTGGGAAAGAACAGAAAAAACGATTACCCATGTTGTGGTTCATTAGAAATGTAAGGATCCAAACATGAAGTTAGACAATTAGTATGTGTATATCAGGGTTTCCCCAAGTGTATTATAAGCCTGGCGGGCCACCAGGCTTTACTTCTGCCCCCACCAGGCTATGCATTGCTTATTTTTTTAAAGTCTTTTTAAAATGTTTGCATTTTTTAAGACTTTATAGTTGGTGTTCAGTTATTAATCTTGCAAGCTTTCAATAACACATGGTAATCAACTGATATTTTCAAATTTCCTGTCAACTTTAAACATTTTTTAACTCAAAATCATGACGTGCCGCTGGATGAATGACTGCTCTAATACCCAACCACCGGGGTTAGCAAATTTTCTGGGGGAAACCTTGTATATACATTACAGATAAGGTTTTGTAGCTCAAGCATCACTTAGTCTATACCTTAAATACTAGTGACTTTGAGTAAAAAAATTTCATTACAACAACTTAGCAAAAGTATCAAAATGTATCCCAGTATGTTTAGGGATAGTTGCGTATTGATGAGGTTTACCTCTTTGAGTGATGATGATATCGTGTCCATTATGTATTTCTCGTCGAACCATTTCCCTCCGTAGCGAGCTTGGTAGTAGTTGCTGATGCGAAGCTGCAACTCTGGTGGAAGCTTCATGAAGGTCATGTAGTGCTCCAAGCGACTCATCTGTGGGGAAAAAAATCAGCAATTAATATAAAGCATGTAATTCTATAGTATTATGCTTAAGGGTCTCCAAGATTCATTTACTACAACTAGGAAATCTAAAAAGCTTAAAAGTATCAACCTTTTTTACTATAACGGTCCAGCATGCTGAAAACATTTTTCTTTGTGTCTGAGCCAAATGAAGGAGAGAGTGTTTAACAGCAACTGCGGTTTGATTATCACCATTTTAACAATTTTATCCACAGAACCTGTAGAATTGGCTAAACGTGACTCTTTTAGTGCTAATAAACATGTAAAAAAAAATTTGTGGTACGTAAACTTGTTAAATATATCGATGTTCAGTTTTGAAGAGAGATTGAATGGTTTGGGTAGCAGAATTATTTTAGCACTGACAATGAGTAACTCCCATTTCTCATTCAGTCTGCTTTGGTATAAATGTTTGTGAGCACTAATTCCTATTTAAGGAATTGTGGTTTTTATTTACAGTATGCTTTTATATTCTTTAAATATACATCTATGATTTTATTGTGGGCTGCAAGTTGTGTTTTGTTTTTAATCTGTGTAGCTATGGACTTAGAGTCCAAGAATGCAGTTTGAACTGAATTGAATTTTGGAACATTTCTTTAGTTTCCACGGTCATAAATGTATTTGCTGATAAAAATGTCTAATTATTTTTGTTTGTTAGATAAATACTCCAATAAGCGGGGACCAGTTATTGTAGCTATGTCAAGGTTTCCGTACTAACATATGTACTCATCACAAAAAAACACGGTAAGAATAATAAAGGAGAGCCAGCAATTTTACTCGCTAATGGCTAGTATAAGGACCTTGCTCTTGTATTCCTTGGCTGCTGGGTCAAGGTTGGCGATCATGGTCGTAGCGTTGGCTACAAGGATGGTGTACATCATGCAGCCAGACACCATGCTGACCATGACGATCCACATCTCTATGTAATCTGGAGAGCAAAAGAACTAGTGAGAACTTTTGGGTACTTGTGTGTTTTTTTTTTTTAATTGTGAAATGCCTGAAGAAAAAGGTAGCGCCTGACTTGTTGGAGCGTCCATGGATCCGTAAGAGAGAGCAATCATCTGGGAGAGAGCTCGGAAAACTCCCCAAGAGTATTTAACGATGACTGTGGAGTTCTGAAAGAAATAAAGCAACGTTGTTATATTGTAACCTGTTAGCCAAACCACCATGTCACCAAGAATCCACAGAACCGGCCCTCTAATTTGATAAATTCGTCATCTTGTACTGTCTGTACATTTGAGGAAAGGTTTGGTAGCCTTTACCATCAGGTTTTCCTTCCGAACCCAGCAGTCAGTGGGAAACTCCTCCAGCATGGGGACGAAGTACTGGATGCAGCCGTTCCAGTGACACAGCAAAAAAATCATCATGAAGAGAGACAAGATGCGGAAGAAGAGCCTAACTACCTCCAGGTTTGCATTTGACACCTGCCGAGAAGACATGACACAAAAGAGTGCAAATTTCAGTGAATGTACATGAAGTTTCTAGTATATCTACAACTTGTCATCAAAGCATTAAACTGGAGCAGTCATATTGGCTAGGCAAATATCGCAAGTAATGTTTTCCATGTGTTTTAGCCAATAATCTGCATGGCAACGGCGAACGCAGAGAAAAGCATGGTGTTCCAAGAAGGACCAAATAAAAAATTGGGTAAAAACCTGAACTCCACTTTAAAGAATTCATCAAAAGAGCATTAGAATTAAATTTTCTTCTGGGTTAGTACGAGTTCTGGCTTCACTGCTTTGGTCAGCAGTTCGATCAAATGACAGTTTTACAACTAAATAAGGCAGAGTAAGAAACGGGAGCGGTCAGACGATCACCCGGGCTGCAAACAAACCAACAGTTTAGTCAGATTACCCAAATAACTTCATTTACACCTAAATAAGTAATGATCCTCATCAGTCAGGAAAACGGTTCAAACAAACATAAACCTACAGGGCCAAATGGATGATTCCTATATTCAGCTTGTCAATCTGGCTTTATTTAATTTGCTTATTTAATAGAAACACTGCTTGATAAAATGATACTTTATAGCGGTGCACCGATTGTTCGGGTGACCGGCAATCGGCCGATACCCGCATGTGTAACTGATCTCATCCACCAAGCTTATTTACATTTAAATAGCCACAAAACTGCTTCATTTGGCTTTTTTATGCACTACAAAGAAATCTAAATCTGAACAATTTATCAGTGGCTTAAGCTGCTTTGTTAGTTTGTTGTTAACTGACTTCAAACCTTGAGATTTTTAAAAAAGCAAAGTTGTGCACATTATTTTTTGATAAGAGGTCCAAAGCAGGTGTATAGTTAGACCTGTGTGACACATTTGTTTGTATTCAAAATGTGAAAAATTTCAAACTAAAGGAAAACAATTTTTTTGTTTAATTTAGTTAATTTAGTAGACTGGACAGCAATGATCTAAATGTTTAATTTAATGTAAATGCAGTGGATAGAGCTACTTCAAGTACAGTTAAAAAAAGTTTTTATTGTTTCACGGGTACTGTTCAATAGTGTTCTTCAATAAAATAAGACTGAGCCATTGATGTTTATTGTGACCTTGCAACACCTGACAGTGTCAGTTATAAAAATCAAATTGCTTGCACGCAATATCTGACTAGATCTGGCTTGTACCACCCTTGAGGTGGTTTCCAAAACCAGGAATCCCATGGTGTCTGTCAATGGAGAAGAATCTGGCTGGGACCGACTGAGGAAGAACTGGTTAAAGCCAGGTCTGCAGACAAGGGGCTAAAGAAACCAGATACTCAGCCAGATGAAAAGATTAAGAGAAATGGTAAGAAATACTTCATGGACTCACGGAATGTAGGTGTTCTGAGAAGACACTTTATTAACAGCAGAAAAAGAACTGCCTTTGGACAGAACTGTTAAAGAACTGTTTGACCATGAGTCAAGAGATGGATAATTTCCAGTTCGTTGCTAGAACAGTAAAACCTAAACTAGATTCTTCTGCCATGAACATAATAAGCACAATTAGAGGTTTATAAAACCTTTATTTATTCTGCTTACGGAACACAGCAGAAGTTCTTCCAAATCTTTAAGGGCCACCCTGAATTGAGATAAATGTAAAAAAAAAAAATAGTTGTTGAACTTACTTTCTCAACTTCGTTGAAGAACCTGACCAGTCTGGACACTCGAGCCAGCCGGATCAAGCTGAGGATCCGCACGAACATCAGTATCCTCATCATCCTGTTGGCCTTGGATGGGTTGTCATCGTTGTGGTAGTGTAAGTCCTAGGAACGCAAACAAGGTCAGGGTTTTTTGTTTTGATGTAGATTGCAGGCAGCTCTAAAAGAATACTCTCATTACCGCAAACAGCAGGATGTATCCGATGGGGAAAGCTGCTATGACGTCCGGGATGAACCACGTCCTCAGGTAGCTGACTCTGATTTTCTTGATATCCAGAATAGCTTCCTGAAAGAGAGGATGGAGACCGGATGTAGCCTGTGCCACGAACCGATTTAAAGTGATAACACACCGTCTGATCCGATATTTAGGGAGTACTTTGAAAATAAACCGTCATGCTGGATCGGATTTGTATTATTCATACAGAAGACTTGCATGAATGTCAAAAGTTTGCAGAAAGGGACTAAAAAGGTAATCCAGATGCAAATCCAGATGTTTGTGTTGAAAAACATCAGACTCATCATTCGTGATTAGCAAGAACTCCATGATTCGGGGAAAACAAACGGGATATTGACAGAAGGATGCTTAATTGGAAACGTTATACGCTCATTATAATCCCCGTTATAAAACCGCGCAGCAGGTGCCAATGTTGCCCGTATCTCAGGATGGGAGGTTAATCTAGCCTTTCGTGTATTGAGTGGATTACAGATGGGACGGGGATGGATTGCATGAGCCCGTCGGTGAGGGGATTATCTCTCCGTCCAGATTGTGTCTGAAAATAGAGCCGGGCGGCTGCTCTCACCTCGGCGTCCTCCGTTATGATGCCCATCCGGAAGTTCAGGACCACGTCCAGCAGAAACAGCGTGTCCGAGAACACGTTGAAGCTCTCCCACGCCAGCCCGCTGTCGCCGTCCAGGAAGGCGATCTCCATGGGAATCCCGATCAGGTTCAGGAAGGTGATGGCCATCATGACCATGATGTAGTAACTCCTACAGGAGGGCAGAGGCGGAAGTAAAAAAAAAAACAAACAAAAAAAAGGAGATTATTTTTATTTCATTTTATTTATTTGTCTTTCTGAGACTTGAAACTTTTCAAGGAGCTTAAACTAAATTCTCATGCTGAAGTTGGTAGGACGAGCCGCATTATGAGCCCTAAACACTGTGATAATGTAACAGCACATCCTGTCAGCCGGGCTTAAATTGCCTGGCTCCAATTACTCCGCTCTCTGATCCCAAAGGTTTTGTTCTCTCTTTGCTTTTGCTTTGTAATAACAACCTATATATATATATAGTACAGACCAAAAGTTTGGACACACCCTTCTCATTCAATGGGTTTTCTTTATTTTCATGACTATGAAAATTGTAGATTAGATTGTAGAAAAACCTGACAGGGCACACCTGTGAAGTGAAAACCATTTCAAGTGACTACCTCTTGAAGCTCATCAAGAGCAAAAGGTAGCTACTTTGAAGAAACTAGAATATAAGGCGTATTTTCAGTTGTTTTACACTTTTTTGTTTATTACATATTTCCACACGTGTTAATTCATAGTTTTGATGCCTTCCGTGTGAATCTACAATGTCAATCATGCAAATAAAGGAAACTCATTGAATGAGAAGGTGTGTCCAAACTTTTGGTCTGTACTGTATATATATATATAATTGCGTATCCTCCATCCATCCATTTTCTAACACCCTTGTCCCTAATGGGGTCAGGAGGTGCTTGTCTATCTCCTGCTAACGTTCCGGGCGAGAAGCAGGGTCACCCTGGACAGGTTGCCAGTCTGTCACAAAATGCGTTTCCTGTTTTCTAATATTTCTGTATTAGCAAAAGAAAAAGGTTCAGGTTTTTGCCATGTTTTATTTTAGGTATCTCTTTTTCTATCTGTTTCTGTCTTGTTTGACTTCACATATGCAGTGCAAAGAAAATTAACTGTCAAACCCCATCCAGAAGCAGTGGTACTCATTGTTGTTTTATTGCAATGATATAACTTTACAGTGAAAAATTGGCTGCGGTTTCCCACAGTGACCTCCATTACCAGTTTTTCTCACTCTGTGGGGTTTTAAGGTAAATTTCTCCAGCCTTGTTTGTCACCGCTCCAGTTGCTTCAAACCTTTTTATTTCTGTTTAGTCTTGTTTAGTCGAGCAGCTGCTTTCCCTGTGGTAATTTTCTGACCTGAAAAGAAAACATCTGGTTCTCTTTCCTGGCATGTTCTTTTTTCTTTACCATTTTGAACAATTTTGAAGAGAAATTAGTTTTTTGTCATATGTTAATGCCTCAGGGATTATGGTTAAATATATTTTTTTCTGAGGCAGGGGTTATTAATTCAGTCAATGTACATAAACACATTAATCAACTGAAATATATATACATACCTCAAAAATGCTCTTGTTACATTCACTGTAAGGGAATCTTCATAGGGGCAACTAATCGTGGCGCCATTTTTTTTTTTTTCAGATGAAAAAATATTAAAATTTGATATTTTTTTGTCAGTAAATAAACATAATTAAAATGTTGTATTTTTCTAAATTTACAATATAAGATTTTTCTTTTCTACAACTTCTTTTTTTTAGGATTGCTAATCAGTTTGAAGGTTTAATAGCAAAAATTTAAGGGGGAAAAAGAGACATAAATAAATGTCCCAAAAACAAGAAAGAAGTGTAAAACATAAGTTTAAAGAAAATAGTTTGAAGTCCATTGTAACATACTGTGTGTTTGATACATTAATACATCATTATGGTAACTATTGCTGCATAGGAAGCAACATAAAGTACAAAAAAATTGATAAAAACTAAAAATTTGATTTCTTAATTGGCCCTATATAATAAATCCATTGATTAAGTAACATATTGTAACAACCTAAAAGTCAGTCTGGTATTGTGAAACTAAAGCAACTGGACCTGTAGTGTCTAGATTTTGCCATGTTTGCACCTGAAACATGTCAACATACCGTAGGTAAAAAACAAAAAAAACTGACTACAGTTTCACACTGTTACAGGATTTGAAAAATGAATCGAGTGGTGGATGGTACCGGTGTAGTGTTCGCGCCATGACTGTTTGTGTTTTTCATAACAGCAAACATTTTCAATCAGCAATACTTGAAAAAATAGTCGAGGCATTCTGTCAGTCAGCTGTGCTCAGCAGCAAGTTGGGGAGGGGCAACTTCAGAATAGAATAGAATAGAACATACTTTATTGATCTGTCAGGGGAAATTGATGATTTGTTGACAAGCTAGTCCATCCAAAGTGTTAAATATTAGTAAATACAAATATAACAATAAGTGACATAATTTATTTAAATAAATTATATGTCACTTATTGTAGAGTAATTCAAATATGACTAAATATAACATAAATAAAATAATGCCAAGCATGAAGATAATCTACAAATAAATCTGTAAAAACGTACATTAAAAGACTTTTATGCATAGTGATGTCAGCAGTTTCCCTGCCATCTCATTAAAGAAACTGTAAACTGTAAATGTCAGTCAAGTTTTAATTTGAACAACTTTTTTTCCACCTGATTGAAATGACAAATAGTTTCTAATACTTAGTCTTCTCTATTGTCATTCGTTCCTGCTTTTCATTCTGAGCTGAATGAAAGACGTCCCGAGACGCAGCACTGCGTGTCTGAAGTACCTCATGGGGCTGAAGGGGTGAATGACAAAGACTCCGCTCTCCAGCTGGCGCTTGCACTCCTTCTCCACGGCCACCTCGCTGCCGTACACGTACAGGGACTGCCTGTTCAGCTGCGGGAGGAGCAAGGCTCTCCATCCACAGGTGGCCTTGGTAAATCCTGTGGTGGGACCTTTGAATTTCTCCATGGACACTCCTCAGTTCCCCCCGATCAGTCGAAAGCACGGGCCATCCCGCCAACCGACCACCCACCCCACAGCTGCTCCTTCTTCTCGGGATAACTGCGTCTGACTCCGGCAGTCCCAGCCTCCCTCCTTTAGTCGCTAGGTGTTTTTCACACTCTGCCTCCCAGACTAGCTGAAGCCGAGTGGAGCTTGAGTGGATCCCCCGCCTCTCCTGCTCGGTCCCTCCCTTTCTCCTCTCCTCCCTCTCCTCACCCCGGCCCTGCACGCCTCCCATCTCATCAACTATTCAGTATCTGTGTCTCATCCTCAAATGAATCAAGCCATGTCACGAGGACATGTCCAGCTCGCATTAATACTAAGGACAATGGTGGGTGAGAACGTCACACACACACACACCCACACACCCACACACCCCCACTGTCATGGGGACCAGGCATCTGGCAGCATGTGCAGGGACGGGTTCGGTCTGGGCCACGGAGCATGTAATTAAACCCTGAGCCCGGTTACCTGATGCTGTACATACAGTACACTTGGATCTTTGAACCAACTCCTTGAGCATTGTTTGTATACAGCACAGTCAGAAAGAAACTCTAAAACTGGGATGGATGTGGCATCGAGTGAAACCAACGACTGGGAAAAAAATATCTTGTTTCTATTCTCTTTCTATAAAATGCAAAGGGAGAAAATGAATCTGAGCCAGACAACTAGGAAAAAATAAAAAATTACGTTACATAAGATGACAGTAGAATTAATCGTGAGTTCTTGACAGTGGGCATAATGAATGAACGTGTCGGTTTTTACCCTTTGTGCTACTTTGCTTCTTGCGTAACTCCAAAGAAGAGAAAACATTTTAAACCCACAAAAGACCCCCAGGAGGATACTTTGTAAAGTCTTTAGCTCACCGGTCAGTGTTGGACTTTCCTTAAACTGCTGCCAGTCGTATTTCGACGTCTCAAGAATCAAGAATTATCTCCACAACAAACCACCGCATGTCAGGGTAATAAACCTCACATCACCCAACAGAATCCTGAATGCAAGAGTGCCACAGGGTGTTGTGCTCGGCCCAGCAATGTTTAGCTGCACTTGTAACCATCCCTACTGATACAATGCCTGAAGTTCCTGATGTGGTGGCAAATCATTAGACAAAGTAATGGAGTCCACTACAAGCAGGAGGCACAGCATCTCATTCAACGGTGTTTAGACAAATCCCTACTCTTCGTCATTGAGGTAGAGATGGAGAAAACAGTCTGCCTCCAATTCGGAGGAACGTACATAACTGTGGACTTTGCTTGGTGATGTCAGTGGAGACTGTTCTTTCTAATAAAACCAAAAACAGGCTGTGCTATTTTTAGGTCAGTTACAAAAATGATACAGAAGTAAAACAGAGAGCATCCTCTGCCACAGATGTACAGTGTGGTACGCAGGCTGTGCAACAATAAAACACACCTGTTCCGATGACTAACAGAGCTAAGAAGATTGTAGGGCCTCCTCTTCCTCCAACTGGTGCTGTATAAGGCGAAAACAATCAACGTAGACCGCAGTCACCCAGGTCTCTCTACGTTTGTTATGTTTTCCTCAGGGAAAAGGTACAGGGCTTCAAAAACACAAGTTAGCCACTTAAAACATTGACTCTGCTGTCCTTAAGGCTGTTCTTAAGGAACTTGGTGGTCTGCTTAGGGTCACTGTTCGTTTGGCCCGAGCTTTAACGTCCTTGTTACGTCTTTATGTTGCTTCTATACCTCTACATAAATCTTTGACCATGATTTCCTCTATTTGGTGACGTGCACCTACGCCTATCACAATATTCAATAAATCAATTAATCACATAATAAATTAAAACAAACTCAATTATTTCCATTGATATGATTTATTCTTTATCTCTTTCTACCAAAAACTGGATGAGTAAAGTCTTCACTTTGGTGCTTTGGTCTCAACTAGCCCGTTTTTGAAGAACATGTTATTTACAAAGACTTCAAAATTAATTTGACTTGTTGTTTTATTTGTTTTGTATATTTAAAATGTATCCCAGTTCCAGTGCTAAATGTTCACTAGAATTTAAAGTGCACAGGTCTTGTAGAATGTGCTTTTGCATTATTATTTTGCCAAAATTTGTTATGCTGACAGGCCTGAGTTTACCATCCTCTCCAAAGATCAACACAACATGTTTCCGCCACCAACTACTTCGATATTTCCCTAAATTTCATGAACATTCCTATTTTTCCTCCTAAAGTCGCCGTAGTCAGTTTGGCCAAACAATTTTTTTGGTTTGATCAAACCACAGCAGGACACGTCTTCAAAACTTACCAGCTTCCGCCAGTAGTCCTTGAGTCGTGGTAATATTAACAAAACTGTAACTTTGAAAAAGGTATTCACAAATTCTTACAAAAAAAAATAAAAAATCTATCCTATCCATTCTAACTGACCTAAAGCAGGAAAACATCTGATTTAAGCTCTGGGAAAACAGAGCTTATGTGCTTTCATATCTACATTTAACCGTCTATTGTTTTGTAACAACACGGATAACAAAATCATTGTATGCATTACAGTGTGTAAATTTATTAAATCCTTTCAGTTTTCCCCAGTAATATCTGAATTTTATAGATTGTAATCCAGGTTGAAAAGCTCTAAGAAAATACATTATATATATATATATATATTTATAAAAAAAACTTAATCTCTGAGATAAACCGCCTACATGTTCAGGTACACTTTGTCTCTGTCTCAATGTTTGTCCCAAATACATGTTAGCCTCTTGTGACCTAAAACCCAATAAAATGCTGTGTCGGCAGAGTCTGCAAAGCTTGTTAAACATTGGACTATATCCTCTCCATCCGCTATAATCTTGTTTTGGCTAGCAGATTTAAGTGAGGAACAGTGGGATTAAAAAATAAGCTAAAGAACGTTACAAAGCATTTGAAAATAATTTGCTCTTTATAGCCGTCTTTTCTGGACGTACTGGACGCAAGAAGCCAGAAACATTCGGTATAATTCAGATACACTGTGGGTTAAATCACATCTCTCAGACAGATCAAGAGTAGTTTTGGATATTTCGCCTACAAATCTGTCTTTTTTTTTTTTTCTCCCATCTGTACATGAGGCTTTGACGCTGGATTTAAATGGGACTCACCAGATCACCACAACGAAAAGAAAATCCCTGGTGCCAGGTTTGTGGTTGGGGCAAAGTCGTCTCTGAACATCAATCGGAAGTTTCAGAAGATGCTCACATAGACTGTTTTATCTTTAGCTTCCATATTTGAAAAGAAAATCTGCTACCCATCCCATGTGCACATGTGTACGGTGTTTTCCAAAAGCATTCCTTTTGCATCCCGTTCACAAACTCCAGCGAACGGCGTTTGCATTTTATGTGAGGGAATTCAAAGGAGTAAATATTTCTTAAGTAGACGGAAAATTACACACGGATGTCAGAACGCAAAACTGACACTGCACATCAGCATCCCTAAAGTGAAGCATGGGGGTGGTAGTGTCATACTGTGGGAATGCTTTTCTTGCTGGTAAGAGATAATGAGAAGCTGGTGCAGATGCAGACTGTTTTTTTTTAAAAAGTTTTTTAGGACGAGATCTAACATGTAAATGTCAATTTTCTATCTTCTTAAATTGAAAGTGTTAGCTACAACACAAAGTCTTCTCTCTTTATTGCTTCATCTATGGTTAGACAGTCACATTCAGACGTTTGCATGCAATAATCACTGGTGTAAATGATTTTTTTTTCAAGGTGGAAGGACAATACGACAAACAATTTCTGTGATTTTTAATAAGATAGTTAGTAGAGAAACAAATAGTCAAGTTTTTTTTTTCAATCATTCAATAAACTTGCAAATTTTTTTGTTTTTTTTTAAATAAAATGTTTGTTTTTTTGTTGCTCAGATTAAATCAAAATCAAAATCAAAAATGTTCCCAAAAAGCTAGAAAACTGTAAATCTTTCTTATGTCGAGGCAAATGTCTGACACCCATTTTGAACCTGCAATAATTTGTTCTCTTCTATTTTGCTTTATTGCAATATATATTTAATTTATTTGTGAGCAGTTAAGAAAATAAAATAAAATTTACATTACAATTATTATTATTTTTTTTTTGCCTTTTTATTGGGAAAAAAAACCCACAATTATTGCTCATTACGTTTAAAGTCCATACTTAAATACAGTTAAAAATCAGCTGTAAGATTAGAACATGGCTACAAATTCAACCTGATTGAGCTTCAACTGAGCATTGGTCTGCATAGCAGACAGAAAGACAATTAAACCGAGCCTAGGTGGCGCTGTTGAGCCACTTGGCCGTGCCATTTTTAAATTCCATTGCAAGGTTTGGTAAGTTTTTGAGTATTTCAAGGTAATTCCTTCACAGAAATGTTTACATTTGAAAACCAATAGATTGTTGCAGAGCTTTCGCTGCTGTGGTCTGATTATTCTGTGCAAACAAGAAAGGGGAAAAAATAAAGAAGAAAGATATCAAGAAAGTCAGACTTAAAAAAAGAAATAACATGGCTCCTTCCAGATTTAGCCAATGCATTCTGCTGTAGAATATGGTATTTGTGTGCTTCTTCCCAAACAGTGACCTCAGAAAACAACGCTTACGCTTCCGTCTTTCCTGAAGACGCTGGAAGCTTCCTGCAGATGGTAAGAGAAGGTGGCAGATGGTCGGGACTTGTAATGTGGCTTTGAACCCTTGCTTCTTCCTGAAGGCAAAGTTCAGTTAAGAAGACAAAAAAAAAAAAAAACACATGTCAAATAAAACTGAGCAAGAATCCAGGGGTACTTAACACGCTCTCAGATTTACATTGGTTTTCACAAGAGCAGAGTGTGCAGAGCGGCATGTTTTAACAAAAGGTGCATATCTATCACACAGGAATGAGCAAATGAGCAAAATGCTTACTTGCCGGTTTATCTAGCACACAGCTGGCCCCTCGGACTGGAGTAAGTGACTCGGTTCTTCTGCTTACGCACTGCTCTGCTGATGCGCCATACGCAGGGCGGGCCTGTGAAAGAACTCACAAAAACACAACTGTAGGACAGCACGTAGTTTCATTTCTCAGAAGTCCCCAAACACCGTTGTAATACTCTACCTTGCACCTCAGCAGCAGCAGCAATATGTGTCTTACGTAACAGCCGAGAAGCGATGAAACCATCTACTAAAGGGCATTTCTGTGGCCAAGAAAATCAAGTTGAATGAGACGTTTCACCTTGCATTTTACTAAAAGTGCAAAGATAATAAAATATGAAACAAGAAAATGATTTACAGTCAAGAGGAATTTTGTAAATTATAGCTCACTCCTGCAGTGAATCAGCAAATGTACATTTTGCATCATATTCGCATGTCAACAGCTACATCTAATTAGAGTTAATAAAACAGTGTCCAGAGGGGACGCAGCTGGAATTGTTATTATATTCTTAAGGAAATATTTTCACTGTTTGTATGTCATCTTCTAATCTCCACATGTAGGAAAGAGTAATGAAAATAATATGAAGATGTTGGATTTAAATTTCAACATTAGTCAGTATATCAATTTATTTTTGTCTTTACATACTGACCTAGTTTTAATAAATTAAAAATAAAATCTATTCTTGTGCTCACTTAACAGCCACAACATTGGTAATAAAACAATTATAACCATTGTGGTGTAATAGTAATCACAATATAGTGTGAAGAGAAGGCTCATCTAACTATAAACCCCCCACACATAATTTACATAATAAAGTTGGCATAAATATCCAGAACATTAACAAAACAGGATGACTCAGCAAATTAAGAGAAGTATCGACAGTTTATAGAAGGTAATATTAAATCCAGCACGACAAAATATTAAAATGTTGGATTTATTAGTAAAAGTGTTTTTTTTTTTAAAGCTGTATCATATTTATCTCGTGCGTGCAGCAAGATGGCCAAAATCTTTCCCATGCCGTTGCGTACCGTCCGGTGGGAAAAAGAGATACAGGACTCACTCCTTTGCAGTGAAATGGCACGCCTACAGCTACCCGGGACGCCTTTTGCTTCACCGGGTGAGCAATGGTGCGCATCCATTTCCACCGAAAGCAATGTCGCTTATAAATAATAAAAGTAATGCAGTAATGAATTTTGGTTTTGGTGGGTGGCTTAACTTTATCTGTAGGGACTCTAAATAAGTTACCCTGTCATGCTAATATAAAGTATTAGATTTTTGTGTAGGCTTTAACGGCGTTTGAACTAATTAACTACATTTCCCAGAATCCCCAGTTGACGCTTGTAGTCATGTGAGAAAGCAAAGTTAAACACGTGACCTTTCTCCCCGCATGGTTGTTGCTGTTTGAAGGTGAAGTGTCCGCTAGCGCGAGTCCTGGGCTCTGTTATAAGTAAGTTTGCGATACTTAACGCAGTTTAGTCTTGTTTCTACTCAGCGACCGTTTTAGATATCGCAGTTCAAGTGGTTTTAATTAAACTGTGGCGTTTGCGCGGCACGGCGCGCGCCACTGCTAATGTTTATCCGCGTTGGATGTTAGCTAATGTCAGCTAACTTTATGTAATGGTTTTGTAACGCACCTGAAAGTTACCAAACGGCGGTAAATTACAACACATGGAAGCAGAGAAAGGCCAACAATTTAATCAAACGTGACAAAGAACTATTCTAATTCTGCCTATTTATTTTGTGCAACATATGCACTTCTGAAGTGCATATGTTGCTTTTTGGCTCCTTTAGAGCTTCCTAGATTTTATCAGCACATCTGTCACTGTGAGGAAAACACAAGAAAGCAACGACATTTAAAATATTCTTACATTGTGTTTGGGATGATTGGTAATCTGGATAGTTCTGTGTTTTCTATTTTCATTTTAATAGGCATGCTGAAAGAGCCTTAAAAGAACCTTCAAATTAATTCGGACAGGTTCCGGAAGCTGCATTTCTGGGTTTATCTATGCCCTTCAATTTCCATTTCAGCTTTTGATCACAAAAACAGCTTGTTGTGAAAGGTTTTTTTTGTTTGTTTGTTTTTAATGCAAATTCGATGGGGGTGTTTATCAGTTAATTGACGTGTAGTAATTTTATTCAGGCAAAAGTTCCTGATATTGCTGTAAAATATATTCTGCCTTAAGAATGCTTTCTGCTTCCATAATGTTTTACATGTAGAGATGCTAAATAAGTAATCAGTTATTTCACCTTTTTATGTAAAAAAAAAAAGAGAAAAAAAGCAGAAAACATTTTTAATAAAAAAAAAAAAAACTGAAAAAAAAATATTTTCATAAAAACATTCAATTTTTATGAAAAAATGTTTCATGAAAATTCAGACCTTACAGGGGCTGCAGTTTGCTAAACAAATGTATTTAAAAGTGTCAATATAACTGGCTAATGTAGACAGGAAGTGATTGTAAAGCGGCCATATTGTTTTAGTTTATTCCACTTTCTTCTTGCCTTTCTCTTTCTTAATTGTTGACAATTTTTTATGACTTTGCTTTTTTTAACAATGTGAAACACTTTGTTAAACTGCCTGGTTGCTGAAATGTGCTATACAAATAAACTTTATTGATGGATTATGTAGATAAATCTGACTAAGAAGAATTTCAGGTTTTACTTTGTCATTCAAAAATCTAAATGGACCATTTTACCATCTTGGACCCCGTTAGGTCAGGGTTTTTACACTAATCCATAATATATAACCTTGTGTGGTGTGAATTTCAAATCATAATCCCATTTTTAAATTTAGACTTTTAAAGGCTTTGCTTTATTGAGATTTTTCATTTAATTTTTTTGGTTTCTTACTTTTGTTTCATGAATTATAGACGTTATAAACCCCATCTAGGTAAATGTTTGGTCCTCAATGTGGCACATTTAACGTGTAAAAAAAAATGTAGATAACTGGGTCTGGATATGTTTTTGAAATGGTTGGAACCCTGGTTAAGGAACCCCATGTCCTCACTTCTGTATTTTAGTTCCAAAATGTCCCTTTCGGCTGCCAGCGTGGAGACTCCTGCTGTGACTGATGGCACGGAGGAGAAGAAGAAGCCTCTGAAGCCATGCTGTGCTTGTCCTGAGACCAAAAAAGTCAGAGATTCTTGGTAAGCACCAGGCTAGAATTACTGAAAATGTTTCCCTTTCTGTTCGTGGGAAAACCTTTATGTCACGTTTGTCTCTGCTAGCATCATCGAAAAGGGAGAGGAGAACTGCAGAGACCTGATCGAGGCGCATAAAGATTGCATGAGGTCGCTTGGATTCAAGGTCTAACTCCATTTTGTGCTTGTGTGTGTGGTAAGTATTTGGTTCCTGTAACAGCATTTGTAACTTCTGGTTCTGTGGTCCCATCATGTGGTCACACACTTTCATACATTGCTTGTTTTCTGTATTATGTTTTCATGCTGAAAATAAAACTTTTAAGTTTAATATTGGAGAAATTTGGAGAAAGGGCCTGAAAGTAGTAAATCAAATTGGGAATGTTTGTTTCTCACCAACTCTGACCTTAAAATCCAATATGGCTGCCTCAGTTTGGGTTTAATATCATTCTCACAACCAAGTTGAAGCTTGAGAGGAAAATGGAGCATAGCATGAAAACTCATGTTGTCTCAGTAAAAACAGTGACTTTGTAGAAAAATTAAGACATTTTCCAGGGTCAAAGGTTGGCAGTGAGTCAGATGGAGCCCTTGTTTTAGCTAATTCTCTTTATTGAAACTCAAATTGCTGATGAACACGGTCAGCACCACTGAAAACCCTGCAGTAAGTATTCTGGGTCAAATGGTGGCGCTATGGCACTGCCACCGATCGTTGCATAAACCACTTGAAGGCGCCACAGTTTTTTGGAAGTGTGGAGTATGTAGTATAGACAAATGGAGCTACATCGTCATTGTAAAGACGCACCTTACATCAACAAGAAAACTAGCGTCTTAGTTAACCACTCTGGACCCTGGTTTCAAAAATGGATCATTTGGGTGAACACGAAGGTTTGTGGTCTCCCAAAATGCCGGATCTGTGTGGACGCACGGCCTTAACAACTATAACTCGTTGTGGACGGGACATTGGTTTGTTGCTGTTTGTCGCTGTGCTGTCTCACTTTTTCAGGGTTTTCACAAAACCCTGAAAATGTGTGACAAAATACAATCTTTTTATTCCTCCTCTTTCAGTAGATTTAAAGAGGTCTAGCATGTCTCAGCTTTAATAGCTATATTAGCTTAGCAACATACGTTTTTCTGCTGAGAAAATGACAGAAACTTCTTTTGAGAGATTTTAGATGGTTAATATCCTGAGAGCATTTTCAGCTTGAGTTGTTGCAAACAGCTAGAAGCTGGTAAAACAGGATCCATCTTGCTCTCTGTCACTTGATTTTACTTTTCTGCAGACTAACGATGACATGACATCTTTCTTCTACCAGTAAAGGAACGTGTCTTCACCCCCACACCTCCCTTGTTGACATTATCATTTTTTTATGAACCTCAGTTGCCTGTTGTATCTTGCTGCTGTCAGATGCGTTCTGACAGACTAAATCCCAGCTGAGCTGAGCCGGTGTGATGTGTAAATTGTCATCTGCCCTTTCTGTGAACCTTGTAAATGCCCACGTTTGATCTGGTCCAGATACGGTCACTTTAGGTTGCATTAGTCGCCACAGATTTCATGCACAAACGGCAGAATCAGTTCAAACAAAGTGTGTAAGAACGGATGAAATGCAGCCTGAGGAGGGATCCTGTTTGTTCATATGGAAACAAGCCTGAAGCTGTTTGACTCAGCAGTTTTAGTTGTGAGGTTGGTGAGAATGAGAAAACAAAACATTATCTCATTCTCCAACACTATTGGCTCTTATATTCCATGTTGGGGTATGCTGAAAGTCTTCCTGAATATGTAGGAAAATCTGAACCTTACATGTTTACTTTAGGGGTGAAACGATTAATCGTTCCGTTATTTGATTAATAATTGAAATAAATAATTTAATCAATTAATTAACTGGAGTATATAGACTCAAAAAAAGAAAAAAAGGTCACTTGGTGCAAAAGAAAAATCTTAATCAAAGCAACTGTTTTAAGTTTAAGTAACAACTGTTAAAAAATATATACATTTTGCATTTAAGATAAAAACACCTTTGTATATGAAAACTCCTCACGTGGTTCAGTTTTTGCTTCACCCAGTTTAGATTTACATAAGGGTTGATTATTTTCCTATTTATAAAAGGGTTTGTATTATTTGTATATTTCAACGCATTTCTAATATCGTGTAAAAAAGGCTCAAGTGGTTAAATTAGAAACATGCAAAAAGTGTAATTTGCCGATTAATCGTCAGAATAATCATTAGTTGCAGTTCACTTTATTCTTAAAGTTACTTTGCACTTTGTCAAATCAATTCATAACAATGAACTGATATAAATTAAAAAGCTGACTGGTTTTGTCTTTTCTCTCCTGCAGTGTGATGGTGAGTGGAAGACGACCCTGGATATTCATTTCTTCTTTTTTCACCCCTTTATTTATACCTCCTCTGGAAGGGAAATGTGATACAGAAGCACTCGAACTGATGGATTTATGAGTGGAATATTTTTTTATCTCTGTAAAATCTGCTGATGAATATCTTGAAGGCTGTGTGATTATGAATAAAAGCCCTATGCAACAAGATTCCAGTTAGTCTCTTTTGTCAGTCATATATTTATCTCAATAGGTGTCCCTCTCATGCCTGTTGAAAAGGGAGGCTGGCCCACAGTTGCTGCCTCTGGTATGCACTTATGCTTAAAAATAACTCTTGACCCTGCAAAGTCAATACTAGGCATATCTTCATTCTTTACAGTGTGTCACTGAAGTGTGTCTGATTGTGAACATGCATCCTCACACTTCTAGAAAACAGCTACTAGCGATACACAGGTTTGTCTTTTACACACCAGTTAACCTTTCATTTTTAAAGAAATCACTTTATTAACAAAATATTGGAATTGATCGGAGCTATTATCGCACAGTTTTAACCTTGCATAAAGCAGCTATTAAAAAGACAAAAATTCAAATTTTGAGCTTAAACTGCTTATGCAAAACTGGAGCTTAGAACAGAACGCAGAATTAAATGTTTTCCACTGGAAGCTCCTCTGTTATTTAGCTCTTCTGAGAACGATGAGGTTCGACTCTCAGTTGAAACCCAACAGCTCCTTCTGCAGAGCCACATTCTTAAAGGGACAGTTCATATTTTGTCACGCCTGGTTTCTGTTAAGGATTTATGAGATGGAGTCATTTTGAGGAAACTTGTGATTTGAAAAGTTCAATGTGACAACTGAAAATTATAGTACAGCAAATTGTCTGCAATAAAACAGGAGCGATTTTGAGATTTGTCAGTAAAAATAGGTTGCATCTTCCTAATGTAACGCATAGATTGAGGCATTCCCCCCCTTTTGATTCACCTATTTATTTTGAATAAAATTATGTTATGACACTGCGTGATTTAATATCAGCTTAGTTCAATGGTGTATTGAGGAGTTGTAGATAAAAAAAAAGTTCACATTTCTGCCAGAAAACTCAAACATTATTAGACTAAGTGCAGAGATTTTCTAGAAAAACCTGGAAAATTTCTAAGCTCCAAAAGTTGCATGAAAAAAAACTCGAGGGTTTTTTTTTTTTAGATCGATCTCAGAAATTTTCTAGAAATAATTTTTTGGACTTATGAAAATTCAGTTTCAAAAGTAAAACATTTCAACTTTTTTAAACTCTGAAATTTCCAAGTTTTTTCCAGAAAATTTCCAAGTTTTTTTCTTGCTAATTTTTTCTGCAGCTCAGAAATGTCCTTGTTTTTCTAGAAAATTTCTGAGTTTCTTGGCGGAAATTCACTCCAATGCGCCGTCGCAGCTGAGACATTGTGATGGAGTTGTGAGCGGAGACTTTCCCCATCAGAGCGGTGGCGTTAGCCGCTGTTTACACCTGAAACCTGACCTCCCCTGCGGTTCTGTTTATTTCTGTGCCTCTAAATACTCATTGCTCCCCCCATGAAGACACAGACCTGGAACTGGACTGGACTCATCGAGTTTGGAGAAAACTCTGAACTTTAGGTGTGTGACTTTTTTTCTTTCTTTCTGCCTGTTTCTTGTCATGTAGCCCATCTCTCACCCCATGCTTCCTGTCCCCGTCTCTCTCTCTCTCTCTGTTATGTCAAGTAGCGGGCCTGCTTTCTGTCCCTTCACTCTCCTCCTTGGGTTTCAATTCCAAACATGGTTATCCTTTTAGGGCTCTATCTGGGTCCCCTCCCTTATCCCTTCTTCCCCATCTGTTGGCTCCTCAGTGCGGGCCGGTGGCGCTGAGCAACAGGCGGGGAAGCGAAGACGAGGGCAGAGGACAGAGGAAGGGGACTCGCGATGAGAGGAGGAGGAGGAGAAGGACAGACCCATTCCAGCTGTGTTTCTGGAGCAAACAGAGCCGTGAGAACTTCTTCACATTGAAGAATTTTTCCACTGCACGACAAGGGAACAAACTTTTTTACTCAGAATCAGCTGTTTATTTTGTACCCAAACACTGCAGCTTGTAGCTCTCCAGACTCTAGGAAGTTATTTCAGACACCGTTCCGTTATTTGTTTTGAGCTTCCAACCAAACTGCAAACATGAGCGCGGACAACTCGACCCTGTGGGACAGCTTGTTTTCTCCGCCGGTGTGCGGCGGCTGGAGCAACAACACCGAGGGGGCCATCTATCACCTGGGGAACACCATCCTCTTTCTGGGCTACATGGGAGGCAGTGGGGCCTTCGGCGCCCTCTTCATCTTCGGCTTCCTGTCGCCCGCCTTCCTGTGCCTCGCCCTGTGGGGCTGGCTGACCGTGTGCGGCCCGGACGTCGTCTCCTGGAGCCTGCTGCTGCTGGCGGCTGCCCTGCTGCAGATCTGCCACCTCCTCTACCGGCTCCACCAGGAGGGCCTCCGCGGCGAGGAGCTGACCTCCCTCTACCAGGCCGTCTACCTGCCGCTGGGCGTGCCCGTCCAGGTGTTCAAGGACATCGCCAAGGCGTTCAAAAACAAGGCAGTGGAGCTGAAGGCCGGAGAGACGTACGCCCTGGAGGGCAAGACGTACATCGACCAGCTCTCCTTTCTGCTGTCTGGGAGGTGGGGAGTGTGTTTTGAGGTCGCAAGCGACACCAAATTCATCTAGATGTTCCAAACGACACGGCTAGCGTAGCTGCGTTTCCATTACAAATGTGATCGATATTCAGCTAATGTCAAAAAAAGCAAAATTTTGCGGACGCAACTTTTCCACACGGATAAGCTTTTCCACACAGTTAAAAAAACATGCCACACCATCATCCTCCAGCTACTTCCTGTCGTCAACATCCACAACAGCAACACCAGCGGATGTTGCCCTAGTTGGTGATCATGTGATGCAAAAAAAAAAAAAAAAAAAAAAAAAGGATTTCCATTGCATTTTTGCGAAATAAACCAAAAAAAACCCAGCAACAAAAAACCTGATCCTAGCACCAAAACATGAGTGTTTTCAAATTTGCCATGTTTCCATTAAGGTGATTTATTTTAAAAATGTCAAATTGCGTAATTATTACGGTAAATGGAATCGCAGTTTGTGTTACAGTTACACTGCTGAAAATGAAGGGCCAACTACGGTGGCCGACAGGTGCAAATGCGCAGCAAAAGAGAAAACATGCAAACAAAAAAGAAAACACCCCCGAATGAAATGCAGCAAACAAAAAAAGAGACGCAAACACCCCCGAATGAAATGCAGCAAACAAAAAAAGAGACGCAAACACCCCCGAATGAAATGCAGCAAACAAAAAA
>CAEGAG010307740.1:0-30077 GCA_903067065.1 Brachyrhaphis terrabensis
TCTGCCGCTGTGGTTAAAAACAAAACCCAAAGGATTAAATTTGCCCACTTTTTAACAAAAAACAAACAAATTTATCAAGAAAAAAAAAACCCCTGCCCCCCCCCCCCCCCCCCAAAAAGGCATATTCTTTGGCTAGGCCACAAATATGCTGTGATCTGAACTATTCAGTTGTGGCTCTGGACATATTTAGTGATCATTGTACTGCAAAAAGCTAAACCTCAGTCTCTCAAGTCTTTTCCAAAGCCTTATTGTTATTATTCACTAATCTTTTTTTAACATACTTCGGCCCCGCCCACCCAGAGAGGACTTTAGGTGCATCAGAAAACCTTTTTTGTCGTTTAGTTTGCGTGTCCACACGGATCTGGCGTTTTGGGAGACCAGAAATAATCATTCTTTGAAACCGGGTTCCGCCATCTTGGTTAAATTTCAAAATGGCGGCTTTACGTATCCTTGTAGACAAGTGAGCAGCGTGCTTTATGGAATGACGTTGTAGCTCCAGCGTTTCACTCTCACAAATAAACATGGTGCCAATAACAGCATTTTCTGCTGCGCTGCGTCCTGTCGTGCTTCGCTTACCGTTTACAGAAATGTACCGTGTTAATTTCAGTGTGGACGGGGTCCAAAGTTGAAGGCAATTTGTTCCACTGACCATTTTGAAATCAATTTATTGTTTCTCTTCCAAAAGTTTAAAAGTTTATATTTGCTTTAAATCCTACCTTTTTGTAACCGTTTCAAATCTAATATTCTAAAATACAATTTGGGTTTCTTTCCTGTATATCCACACACATTTATTATTTAAAATGCTAAGTTGAAACAAATCTAAAACACCAAACCAGCCCTTTATAAATTTTGTTTATATTTGCTTATATAAACAATATATATTTGCTTATATATATATTAAGCAAATATATATAATGTTCGAAATTGCAGTGCTGTAAGGTTTAAATCAAATATTTATAACCAGATGTGTTTGAGTTTACAGATATAGATGGAAAAAAGTAAATTTTACCAAACTTAACAAGTATAAAAACTCATAAAACTTTTTCCATGAAGACTGTTTTTTTTTTTTTTTACCTCAGGCCACTTTTCTTGAATGACGTCGATTATGTCATCTGTAAAATCTCCCTGAATGATTATTTCATCCTCGGCTGTAACTGAGGCACCACAAGAGAACTTCTGAGCAAAGAATCGCTGAGCCTCTTTAAGATCAATGTCTGCAACAAAGGCATTGACATTTAGACAAACGTGCAAAAAAAAAAACGAACATCACCATGAGTAGATGGAGGGGGGTGGCACAAATCTCACCAAATGTTGCCAGGCCACACACTCGTGTGACATATTTCTTCTTTGCTCTTGGAATTTTGGCTATTGTGACTTTCTGAGGCACCGTCTTCTTTTTCTGTTTAATTTGGCCTCTTCCACCTGAAAAGAGAAGGAGAATAAAGCAAGATTTGAGTCACTGGCATCATTGATCTCCATGCCGACAGCAATGGTGCTGAGAGATGAGAAACTTCAGGAAAGATAAACCCACAGGTGCATCGTATCCAAAAACAGAATCAGTTTTATTGGGAAAGATTGTGCAAACAAGCAATGAATTTGACTTCGGTTGCAAGCGTTCACAGCGCACAGACATTAAATATGAATATATAGACTAATATGTGAAGTCATACCTCGTTTTTGCTTCTTCTTCTCCTCCTCTTCGCCTGTAGGTGGAGCTTCTCCAGTGCCGGATTCCTGTTTGGGAGCATTTCCTGCCGGACCAGGGGGACCAAAGAAGCAAAAAGAAGAGTTACAACCAGTTTTGCAAAAATGATATTAATCTACTAGAGTAAATATTGGCTTACTTTGAAAAACCTGATTACAAACAAGTTTGTTTTGTTTTTTTACTTTGCTACTCCAATTCCTGAGGAATAATAATGAATATTTGTTTTATTATTATCAGGGATGCACCAATAGCCTTAAAGGGAACCTTTATGCAAAATTGACATATTTTGTACTTCCATTCGGGTCTCAAAAGAACAACAAAATAATCTTTAACTGTTTTTTGGCAAGAAGTTAAAGTTTTTTGGTGTCTGGAAAATTAGCCGTTTCAAAAACCTGAATGTTAGGTCAAAAATCGACATGCACTGTTACCTAGCAACCCAAGCGGGGCTCCAGCATGTTTGGTCAGCTGGCTTTACCACTGTATGCACTGTACAATGGCTGCTGGAAAAGACAAATGCTTTGTTGTTGACTTATCCTTCCGAAGTCACTTGCTGCACTAATGCTTTTCAAAAATGTATAGATGCGTGTCTGTTTGCAGCCATTTTCATTTACGAGTGTAAACTTTGAGTTATGGGCGGCATGGCCAGCAGCAGCTTATTTGGATTTAAAGTGACAAGAGGCCATAAAAAAGCTCAACATAGGCAGAACTGAGCAGACTAAAATCTCATCTAAAAGTGATTTTGTGCAAAAAATGTAATTAACTTGTTTTGCATAGCCAACAGACCTATCCTAACTTGTCCAGGGAAACATAATCGGTCACCTTTAATTTGGAGTGAAAAGCCAATACAAGAAACAAATCGTATCTACCTCCACAAAGGTCTGAAAAATCAGCCACTGTCCAGTTTTGGTCTGCTTGGAATTAGATTTGCCATCCAGATGCATCTAAAAACACCCTCTTGCTCTGTAAGTATTTGCTCTGCAGCCTAAAAGTATCCAATGACAGAACTTAATTCCCATCACTGCCATCCTATACTGTAATGCAGCCCATAAAGGCAAGAGAACCTATAAAGGCCAAGCCAGTAATTTAGCTTTTAAAGCTACTGAAAACTGGGCTTTACACAGACTTCTAATCTATCTAACCACTATTAATTAAGCTCTTTAAATTGTAGGGGAGTGAAGCATAAGATCCACAGAAAACCTTGAAGGTACTCACCTACAGTCATCTTGGCAAACACATCTGGAAAGTTCTTCTCAAGCCACTGCCTACATTTGGCTGGCTCGGGCATGTACTCGCAGTACTGCGGAGACATCACCAGTTTTTAACAACTCTCGAAATAAATAATCTGCAGGCGCTTGTATATAGCCCACATAATGAGAGTGCGACGTCTGTCTAATGATGAAACTCACCTCTGTAGGTAGGGAGCACACTGCAGGAAGAAAAACAAAAAAACTCGGGTTAGAGGCCGTCGAAATACGCCGCGATTACGCGACAGATTGAGTTTATTGATCGTACCTCCGCAGTAAAGAACTTTAAGTGGGTATTTCGAATCGGGGTCCAGCGATCCTTGCTCAGACCTGCTTTCTGTAGACCCAGACTCCATTTCAGTAGTAGCCATCACAAATGATCTGGGCCAGGTGAAGAGAAACAATAAGAAAACTTGAGAAACAAGAAAACAAAGTAGCGTTGGCATGGCAGCTGATGTTTCACATTGTGGTTTTGTCCACCCTACCCCTTCACCATGTCCTTTTTCTTTCCCTGACGTCACAACTTTGTCATTTTGGTTGAGCGTAAAGCCTCCATTTATGAGAAGACTACAATAAGGCCGTTGAAATAGTATCATTGTTTCACTGAAATGAAGCGTGAAATTAGCTAAAACAATGTAACCTTTACTGGTCAGTGAACGCATCATAGTTTCATAGTAAGATTGAAAGAAAATGTAAATGGTAGAGATTTTAGGTCACTTCTTACATATTTCGATATAAATTGAGATTCTGCCACACGGTTTAGAGATTTTTAACCCAACTACATAATCTTAGCATCATGTCAAAGTTCATTTAAGATAATATCAGGTTGAAATGGACAAACAACTTTTGAACATGTTGCTAAAATTTACATGCAGGCATGATAATGTTACCTTGTGTAAGGTCATGTGTTATTTATTTAAATGTTACAGCTCGTAAAAAACAGGTGAGGAGAAATATCCGATTTCCTCTCTTAGACACTGGACCAGTCTGAATGAAGTCTATATTTCATCATTTTAACCAAATAGTTCAACTTTTTTTCTTCTTGACACTCTGCTGCTTTATGTGGAGATTTTTTATTATATATTAGCTCTCAGTTTAATCTAATTTGCTATACAGCTGAAGTAGCCTTAGCAGGCTAACACATGCGGCTGTTTCATAGGTTGAACGCGCTGCTCAACAGAGCAGTGTGCTAACACATTCAACATCAAATCGTACAATTAAAGTCGTAAATAATGTTGCCACTCCCGACAGTGCATGAAGCGAGCTAAAACGAAGCGCCACATTAGGCTTTGAGCGCTTCCATTCATCAGGTTACGTGGACTCACCAGCTGTCACCGTTAGCACCTTGGTTGAGTTTAGCAGGCTAGCTAAGCTAATGCAGCACAACGAGTCACTGCAGCCGAAAAAAGTGAATTAAGACGCGGAAAACGGGGCCGTTCCCTACCTCGCACAGTAAACTCTTAAAACTGCTGGTTCAGTAGAACATCCGCTCGCATTATTAGGGTCGGTTCCACTTTTAGAATATCATTTTCACTGAATAAGGGTTAGTTGGCATACTTCGAGCACGCCTTGTTACGCCTCTTGTGAGAGGAGACTAGCCAATAATATATAGCTGCAGCCTTTCGCACCACTCTCAGACCCAACGCCGCTCCCAGGCTCCGGTAGCCGAAAACCCTTCCTGGTTCATGCGAGAATTTGCTTCCGGTTGGCGCATGCGCAAAAGCCAACTGGTGTTAAGGTTCACTGACACGATGACAAGCTATTATTGCCTCGGTGTAGTTTTGTTTAAAGTGGGATTTCAAATATGTAGAATAAAGAGGTTGGGTTTATGTAGCAGCGTGTTAAGGTCATGAAAGAATTTGCATCCGGATGGCGCATGCGCAAAACCCCACTGGCGTTTATTATAATTCACGATTACAGACACGATATCGAACAATACTTTATTAACCGAATCTGTCAGTGTAGTTCGAACATGGGATTTAAAAGATGCAGGATAAAGGTTAGGTCTATGTGGTAAGAAGTTAAGAGTATATATAAAGAAAAATCACTAGGATAATGAAATCCAAGGACATTAACTTGTAGCATTCAAAAGCATGGAGATAAAAATTTGACATTTAGCTAAAAAGTAAAATCCCAAATTTGTTCGGAAGCGTCCTCCATTTCCAGAAGTTTCCAACAGACTGACACAGACAGAGCATTTGTATGACTTTTATTAAGAAAACAATACCATTTGACATGATAAAAACAAAACCAAGCACTACCCATGGAATAAATAAGTCAAACCAAACCATAAATCTGTACACGATCTAAAGAAAAATATGGTCCCAAGGGGAAAAAAAAGGTTTTTTCATCTCACAGCTCTTTTTTTTTCTTCTCATTTTTCTTATTACACACAGTTATGAGCAAACTATAAATCAATCGGCTCAATCAAGTGAACGCTACAACATAAGTGAGAATTTGTTTTTCTTAAACTGAGTGTACATGTAATGCTGTTTATAACTGTTAATGTCAATACAATAGCATTTTTAAAGTTCCAGCTCTGCTGGACTGGGAATGAGGTATATGCTATTCCACCCTCTGAACCGAGACAATGTTTTAACTCCTTCCTCTCCATCCGTGTGAATGCTGATTTGCTGAAAATCTGATTCTGGGTTGTAAAATGCATCGTAGCCCCGTCCCGTCACAGTTCGCAGTGATTCAGTTGATCTAAATTCATTCAGGATTGATTAATGAAAGTAAATCTTAACATGAGTGAGGTTCTTTTTTTCTTTTTACATTAGAGGTCGTAGGTCTGAATCCGTACTTTAAAGTTCAAGTAAATTGCACTAATCAGCACACAGTCAGGGGGCACTATGCCACGTGCGTATGGATTCAGCCGACAGACAGCACCTTGAAGGAGGATTAGAACCAAATGTTTGAGCAGAAAAAAATAAAATAAAAACAGAGAGAGAGACTGGACCTATAGTGGCGAGCGGCACCAGCATGTGTAGGTCACAGACAAGTAGTGACACGGAACCAGTACAGGGAAATAAGACGATTAGATGCGAGTCGACGGTGATGTGGAAAGAAACCGGAAGTTCTAATGGATGAGGTTTGCAGGTGCTTAATGGAATGAACATGATCAACTTCTGGGTAGTGTTAAAACCTAATTTTGACGTGTTTTATAGGAGTAGTACACCTTTACTTCCTTGCTGGGAGGAAAGCGAGCGGGCGGACGTTAACACGTAATGATACCTTGCTGCTCAAATAACTGCCTGGATTTACGTGCAACCAACTTGGTGTCGCTCTAAATCACATTATGTCTTTTTTTACTCGCAGCAAGGAAGCAAATATCTCCCAAATCTTTTTCCTCAGAGAAAATATCCTAACAGGTGGAGTTAAATATAAATAATTGGAAAAACTAATTAGTGACAGTTATAAGGCAAAAACCCCCAAAACAAACCGAAACAAAGCATGGCACCAAAACTTAAGTCCAAACCTGCTTGAACTAAAACTTGTATTAGTCGTAACAACTCAAGGCACACACCTCCGGGACGCGCTCCAACCATGTCTTTCCTCACTACTTATCCAATAGTCCGTCTCGGCGTGTACCGTTGCCCTCTTCCTCTACAAACCGCGAGCTAATTCACTTTAGGAGAAAAATAAAAACACAAACATGGAGAACTTTTCATGGATAGAGATAAAAGACATCCACTACAGCAGCAAATCTATCTGTGATCGATTGTGACATACCATAACAGTGCATTGACCCTCCTGAGGGAGAAAAAAAAGAAAGATATAACTAAACATTCCCTAAACAAAAGAGAACATTAGTCTAGCAGGAGGCGAATCGGGAGGATTGAAAGCGAGACGTGGCCTTAGGGGTTGGGGAGGGGGTGGGGGGGGGGGGGCTGCCACAGCCACTGATCTGAGACCAGGTTAGCCCCTTGACTTATCCTGAGCTAAACCGTTAGCAGTGAAACAAAAGAGTGATCTCAGAGCAGCGTCTGCGATCGGCCTCGTCCTAATCTCAGAGCTCTTTAAGTCACAGAAGCGGGTTTGTGTTCTGGTCTGGCAGTGGCTGGGGCTGAGCTGCCGGCGCTGTCCCGAAGCTTGAGTCTGGCGCTTCTCTTGGCAAAACAAAATGTGGAGGACTGGAAGGAAGCACGGAGGGGGAACCACTGAACAAGAGGTAATATCCATCCTCCCTCGGTGGCAGGGGGGAGTAATTGGGTAAAGGTGGCAAAACGGGAGGTGGGAAACAGCGATAAGGAAGAGAGACGTCCGTTCTCCCCTTGGTTTTGAAGAGCAGGGAGGGAAAAAAAAAAAAAAACTATCTAAGAGGAGAGCCGCTGTGTCCATTAGCCCTAAATCATCTAGAGTTAATGGGGAAGGGAGACAGGAAAGTGAAGGAGAGAATGACTCAGCCCGAAACATTTAGCTCTCCTCAAAGTCCTGAGATGAGGACTCCAGTTTGCTTTTCTTGCTGGGTGGGGTCTCCTCCTGTAGATCCTGTAAGAAAGAAAGAACAAAAAAAGAAAAAAAAAACAAAGCATGATTACATCTGATGAGCAAGGATGCACCAAGAAGTTAGGATCAGACAGGCAGTTTTCACCTTGTTCAGCCTCAACCTGTGACTAGCTGCATTTCCATTATCACTGTGTGCAAAACTCTAATGTCAAAAAACTACTTTGCAATTACAGTGTTTCCATTAAATAAGAAAGGCAATTAAAAACACACGTGAATAAGCTTGTTCATTAACAAACATGACTCCTCCGGCTACTTCCTGTCGTCTTCTTCCGGCTGTTGATCATGTGACTTGTGTGATGCTAAAAGAGTGTTTCCGTTTTGCAAACGAAACCAAATTTGATAATAATAAAAAATAAAATAAAATCACTTCATCCTGGTGTCAAACCATTTTATAAATTGGTTAAATAAATTAAGTTTTTGTAAATTGGCGTGTTTCCATTAAGCAAATTTATTTTCAAAATATCAAATTGCGCAATTATATGATAAAAGGAAACAACTAGTGAAAATTGCAGAAGGATTTGTAGTCAACTACAGAAGACATATATTGGGTGTTGAGTTAAACTCCTAATGAGCTAAAATGTCCTCAATAGCATGTGGGCTATCACAATGCTTTTTTTTTTACTGTTGTTTTCTTGTCTGTAAAAACAAAAAAAAATAATTAAAATGCCGTTTGTTTTTTTTAATTCACTCTATTCAGTCTACTAGATTTAGCTTTTAAATCGAAGTGAGCTAAAATACTAGCTAGAATTAGCATTTTAGCTCATTCTAATTAGCATTTACCAGCAGCTGCTGGAGGTCAGAACCCCCACAAGGGTCCTTTAATGACTGAGTGAGAATGTTACAGACAGACTTCTAAAGGAACCCACATGCCTCAAGGGCAGCGTGTCCACACTAGAGGTCTTTAAATATTCAGTAACCGTTCAGTGTGTGCCGTAGGAAATCACTGTTCAGGACTGTGATCTGAAACACGAGTGAAACAGAAAATGTTGTTTCTGTTTTTTTAGGCTTTTTACGAAATGAGTTGTGTTTTCAAGTCACACAACAACAAAAGATAAAATCTCTCATTCTTTCAGTGATTTATTTTTAAAGGACTTTTGCTTTATTAGCCATGTTGTTCCTAGAAAGCAGGTAGAACAGAGATCCGGAGCAGTGTGTGAAAAACTTGAACACTCCGTTTCCTGCATGGGTTACTGCTCCTCTGAGAGGTTTGCAGACAGACGTGCAGACGTGTTCATACCTGAGTGGCTTTGCTGTCTGAGGAATCCTTCTCCCCTGAGGACAGACTGTCTCTCTTGGCACTTTGTGCTCTCTCTGAGGTCTCTGATGTAGGGATGCTCTTCCCTGAAATCACAACACAGTAAAAAGAAAAATATAAATCTCAGACAAACTTCTCACTTCTTCATAAGGCAGCAAATACAGACAGGAAGTCTTCAGTGTGTGCTCTTTTCATGGCCGCTTTTTTGACACTCTAGTGACCCCAAGTGGTTGTTTGGGGTAACTCCAAGATCGGAATCATAACCCAAAGAGCTGAAACTAATGTTATATTAAAATCAACAACTAAAATGTGATTCCTCTTCTCCCTGTTGTTTATTAATTAAGTTTGAACAAAGCCAGCAGATGTAGATGCTCTGACAAAAGGGATCAAAACACATTCTGCAGTGCTAGATTTCTTGCACAGACTACAAAAGTTTACACTTAAATTTGTACGAGTGAACTTTGAATGCAGATACTTGACATTTTGCTCTACACCGAGCGTTTTGAGCATTTGGTTTACATTCAAAGACTATGTGGAGGCGTGTCAAAAATCGCTCTAGCCGTTGTGTTCTGTTGCCGGCCTATTTGTCAGACGTCGGGCGCAATTTGAAGCGAAATGTGTCACAATGGGCGTTCAATGCGCCTCTACATAGCCTTTGAATGTAAACCAGGCATGGGAAACGTGTTTGGTGCAATCAAATAGCTATGATATTTGCCTGGAGAAACATAGTACTGCCCCTTTAACCTGGTTATTTAGAACCACAGATTAAATAAGGATAACAAGCAGAAACTATTTGTCTGTTTTTGTTGAGACAGAAAAGTCGACGGTTAAATTCCTGGGAGGTTGGATTGGGGCAACACAGGTGTGAAGTGGTTTTATCAAAGGGGAAGTGGTTGTTTTAAATTGAGGATGAAGACAAAAAACAGCAGATGGCATATACTGGTACATACTGGTGTGTACTGGTATATACTGTGTCTGTCTGACCTCTCTTGCTGTCTGGACTCTGGTCAGTCTTGGCCTCGCCGTTGTCGCGGTGAGACGCGGCGTTGGACTCCGGGGCGGGGCTGGTGCTACAGCTGTTTTCCTGCTTCACTGGGGACGAGTCAGCGATGGAGCTCTGGTTGCTGTTGTCATCTGGCACAGGGCAGACTGAGAGTCAGAAAACACACAGCCAACGAGCACAAGACAGAAAACGCGTGTAGAAACCCCACCATGCATATCCATCATCCCTGGAGAGGAGCTGTTCTCCGGAGTCGTCACCTCGGAGCCGTATTTATCGTCCTTACCCTTCTTCTTATTTTTGTTCTTCTGCACCACAGGAGACACAGTGAGCTACAGTCTGTGTTTCGCTTATATGCGACATTTTCAGCAAACGGTCTGCTAAAAATCATGAACTCACGTCGTCTGATTTCGGCTCCGTCACCGGGACCCACTTGTAGATGCGAAGGGACGTGTCTCCGACCGTCACCCATTTCTTCTCCCTGATTGGACAGACAAACAAGCCGATTCAAAGTGTCCTCTGGTGGAAAGGCGCTCTGAAACGTGGCAACCTAACCACTCCCTAGTATATTTATACTACAGTACTATAAGTATATTAAGTTATACTGGTATAAGTTAACTTATATACTAGAAAAACTAATAAAACTATTAAAAGGGTGATTTATTGTGAATGTCCTGTGAATATTTTAAGCTTTTCATTGAGAGTTTTCTGAGGTTCTCTGACATGATATATTGCATGTTACGTGGGAAAATCAAAAATGTTTTCATTTATTGCTGCTATTTGAAACAGCTAAATATTACTTTAGCTGTTTAGGTTACTTTTAGAAATCAAAATTAAATTAATTAATGATTTTCTTTATTTTAGCCACACAGTCAGTTAAGTCATTATTAAAATATTTTTATATTAATCACGCTTATTCTAATCATTGTAGCTCACCTAAAACCCTTAAACATTAATTCAGTGATTTATTATTAAATCTAGATTTTAAAATGATAGTAACCAACCACTGGAAACAATTCTATTATTATTAAGCATATCCACTATATTATGTGGATGTGCTTTTCTGAACAGAATAAACACTACCATGAAGTAAAATCTACATAAGAGTTGTCAAAAGCACAACACAAACAATAATCCAGTACGCACTCATTATTTTATTATTATATTTGGTACGGTTTCACTAATGTATAATATTTTCCCCAGGTTTCTATTTATGTAAACCTAAAAAATGAAAATAAAACATCTCTGAAGGTTTCATCTGCGATTAGAATAACTTTGATTAAACATGTCACTGGTTCACCACAAAACTGTAAAAGAAAGAAAAATGTTAAGAAAGAAAGAAACAAATTATAAGCACCTTCTTAATTTGGTGATAGTGTTAGCTAAAAAAAAAGTTTCCCTTTAGTTTCCATCTTTAATACAAAATGACATTTAGAATCAAATTTCTTTAAAGTAATGGAAAGGTGAAGAAACCTTATTTATATTCTGGTTTAATATTCATGTCGCTAGAAATGATTGCGCTAGAAGTAGATATAAAAAACCGAAATTAATAAAGTAAATAAATATTAAGAAAACAAAAACTTGTATTTCCAACTAATTCAATCTTCGCTGATTCAAAAGAAGTTATTACAAAACTTAAAAGGACATAAAAATGAACAATATCCTAAAACATAAACGTCTTTATATTTATTTTACATCACACCATCATGTTTTATGCTGCTTTTATTTTGTGAAACAAAACTACTGAAGTTACAACAAAACCAAACTTCTGCCTTTGACCCGGGGACGTTCGATTAATCCGCCTGAACAAATGAAAATCAGATTAAAATCTGACGCCGAGCGGAGTTAAACCGCTACATCCATAAATATCATGTCCGCCGAACAAACATGCGCTTCTGCGCTGTTTAAAGAGAACAGAATGTGATTTTCTGGCGTAAAAAGATAAGACCGAGTCACTACGTGTTCAGCCATGCACTACAGTAGCCTACTTCCCTCTCCCAACCCCCACCGTGTCTTATCCTCCGGCAGACCTAAAGGGCGACTCAAAGCGCTTAATTTAAAACTCCACACGGACTAAAGTGCTCCGACTCAAGAGCGCCGTCGTCAAAATTAGTCTCAGCGTCCGGACTTAACGGCCGTTTCGCCGCTAAAAGCCCGCCGCGCGCCGCTCGCAGCTCGGCAGCAATGGCTTCATGTGACTACATCGAAATGGCTTCTGGGTTCAACCCTTTTTTTTTTTTTTTTGCCGTTAAAAAATCAACGGAAAAACACCGGCTGTGTGTTGTGCGTTTCCCCCGCGAGCAGGCTCGCGAAAGCCGGGTAAGGCGCTCCAGCGAGGAGCGCCCCGGTCGCACCTGAGCCGCAAGTACATCTGCTGAGAACGCCGTTTAAAAAGCTGCCCTTTATCTTTCTATTTCATCCCTCTCTCCGTCTCGCTCCTTCCCTCTCCTCCCCCAACAAGCAAGCCTTTCTCGTGTTAGATAACGAAGCCTGCTTCTTTATCTTGTTCCTCTTACCATTTTCGTACTTTCTCAATAGCGGCCATAACCCTCTTGATGTCATCTTTCGCCCTGCTCCGGGTCTCAGCTCGGACCGACCTGCCCGACATTGCCGCGGTGGGTATAATATTTTTAAAGCTCGCCGGCAGTTCAGACACAATGCAAACAGTAGAGCGCACAGAGGAGCCAGTGCGCCTGCGCGGCCTGTCGGAACAGCGGGGGGAGGAGGCCGAGCGGGGCCTGCCGGCTGCAGCTGCACACTGAACCGAGATGTGTTTGCCTGCTGAGCTGAGAGAGCAGCAGAACAAAGAGTACAGCCCGAAAACTCCGAGAGGGAGAAGAGGACAATTCAACTTTACTGTTTTCTGAGGGAATCTGTTGATTCTGACAATAATATTCGCAATCATAAGTCGGTAGGAGATGGTAAGATATGATTTTAGATCAGTAAATTAAGCATGGTTGATACAGGCACAATAATAAGCACAATAAAACTTTTTTTATTTTTACAATGTCTGCTTTCCCTGTTCTTCTTCTTTTCATTTGTTTTGATGTTTTTATTTCCTTTTATATATTTCGAAGTTATTCTGTATCTCTTCGTTGCTATTTTAGAGTTTTGCTACAAATGCAGACTGACTTCAATTTGGCATCTTCTTTCATTCACTTGTTTTTTCTTCCTTTCTCTCTTTCTTCACATGTGTACTTGTAGTTATTTTGTGATTGTATATGACAGATCGGTGCCTTTTGGAAGTCATGTAATTTGTTAACATTGGTGAAAAACCAGAATCAGAAAGACCAAGAAGACAATTACAAGGCAATCCTGAAAGAAAACGTGTTGGAGGCTATGGAAGACGAGGTTAATTCTTTCAGCAGGATACCAACCCTAAACATACATGAAAAGTGATTAAGCAAAGCGTTGATTTAGGAATGTTTAATGTAAACCAAAACACTCCTTTCATGTTTTTCTTGTACATAATTTTGAATCCACTTTTCAGATGTGCACTACTTTGTGTCAGTCTGTCAGATAAAATTATCCCCAAAAAGCAATGACTTTTGTGGCAAAATATGAAGAAAAAAAGAGGACATTCTCAGGAGTGTTGTTGTTCCTTTGAAAACCTTAAAACCTTTGAAAACCTTAATCTTGATTGGTTACTTTTCTCATTGGTTTGTATTTTTTATCCATCTGTTTTGCTTTCATTCTCATTTTACAGCTAAGGTTTTGGAAAGCCCTTCGTTTTGTTCATTTTGAAACCTTTGAAGCATTTGTTCACATACTTTTAGATCATCAAATTTTTTGTTTTATTGTCTTCATGCTTTCATTTCTCATATTTAAAATCAAATTAAAAATACATTGTTAATCCCAAAAGGAAAGTAAATGTAACTCATGATATCCAGGTTCTTTAAAGAGTTGTTGTAAATGCCAAGGCCTGTGGGGAGGAAGGGTCGCCTCTGGAAGTCTGAAGAAACCTCTGACCTTTGAACTCAAGATTTATATTTAGTGTAGCAAATCTTCTTTCTGTTGCTGTCGAGCATGTTATTATTTTATATCTATATTATGCAGATTAGGAATAAGTAAAATTAGCAATGGAGAAAATTCTTGTCGGTAAAATGAATGAGGGGTTGAAGAGGGTAAAAAAAAAAAAGACAATGTAAAAATGTAATTCTTGTTTCTTTATTTAATCCAACAACTTTAACAGTTATTATTGTATTTTATTTTACTTTATATATTATCCTGTCTAGTTTTATTTTGTGTCACTGCTAAGTTAGAAATGGTACAACTTAAGAAGAATAAAGAAGGGAAAAAAACAACCAGGAGGAAACTAAAGACGGAAAACGTCGCCCTCTGGTGATGGAAAAATAGAACTGCAGAATGTACCTGCTTTGTGAGAAACCTAAAGAATCACAATGTATTTACATTTAACTGAGAAAATAATCCTAAAACATTCAAGAACGCATCTTAAAGGCTATTCTGTGTATCTAAGATAATAAAGTCTTTGTGAAATGCCGATTTCAAATTGACGTTCCTCTCCTTTGTGCTGCTTTTGAAACGTTTTTCATTTGATAGCTTTACACCGTTGTCAAGTCAGGTTAGCGTGTTTTTTTTTAATGTTACGCTTTTCCTGAGGCGCTCCACGTATCTTTGTTGCTCTACACTAGGCAGCTTTCTACGTCCACATTTGATTTCCCCACCACCTACATTAAAATCTGTTTCCCTTTAACTCCCAAGTTTTATTTTTCTGAGCAGTCCGTGAAGCTGACACGAGGTTTACGTCATCACTCTGCGACACGTCAACAGGCAGAACTTTGCATGAGCCAACAGTGTGTAATTCAGCAGAAAGGGACTAGCATATATTTCTAGACGAAATTAGGCAATTTTTAACTATTGCTGATATTATTAAAGGTTTAATATTTACACATTTAAACATTTGTGGGTAATTTGAGTCAGAAACGTCGCGGTGTGTTTGGTTCTGGCAGGTGACAGACATCTGCACACTGACTGGTCCTGTAAAACAATATCTATAGTAGATAGAGCTAAAAGTTACGGGCTTTGTTTTGACCCGAGATAGTTTTAGGCTCCACTTTGGATTTGAAAATGAATGAAGAAGGTGAGTTTCTGGTGGAGTCTCGTCTCCTGCTTCGTGTGATTCTCGGTGATGCTGAATCTGTCTGTCTGTCCGGTGGTGGTCTCTGGTCAGAGCTTGTGGAGTACTTCAGGGCTCAGATGAGGAAAGACCCGGACATGGCCTCTGCCGTGGCGGCCATCCGCACCCTGCTGGAGTTCCTCAAGAGAGACAAAGGTGGGTTTCTCAGATGATCACTGGAGAAGTACATTTAACATTTTTGTTTTGGTTGTATTTCCTAATAATTCATGTAAAGCACTTTGAATTGCATTGTTGCTATATAAATAAAATTACCTTACCTTATGTAATCATTAATAAACAACTTAATGGAATCAACATGTTCAGGTTAGTTTAGGTCAGTCAGTTTGTTTCATTTTAACAACAGTGATTATTATTTTAATAGTGAACTATTGTGCAAAATTAACTCATTGCATGTTTTTATACTTTCATGTTTGGTGTTTCTACTGCTTCTACAAAAACAAGTTAAGTTCTTAGAAAATCCACCCAGCCGTTTTCTGGCAGTAAGTTTTGATGTCTGGAAAATGAGCCTTTCCAAAAACCTTCAGATAATGAAGTCATAATCTGAGGTCACTGCACTGTTACCTAGCAACCCCAGAAATTCTAGCTTCCCTTGGTTTAAAGTCTGTTAAAAAATATATTAAGCACCTTTTGCTAACCATTTATTAATAAAAAAAAAATGGAACAGATATTTTTTTATCCTATTAGTCAATTGTCAAAATCATAGTTAAGTTGCAGCCTAATCGTGATGCGAATGTGTTTGGCTCCGTCTGTCCGTCCAGGTGAAACCATCCTGGGTCTGAGGGAGAGCCTGACGTGGGCGACAGCCTGCCTGAAGGGAGAGGACTCCTCTGTGGCCGTGTCCTCTGGAGGAGAGCTGTTCCTGCGCTTCATAAGCCTCACGTCCCTGGAGCATCAGGTGACGCATGTTTCACGTTTTGTTTTTTATGCGTCACCAACAAATCTGATCCACCTGCCATCATGAACTATGCTGTAGAAATTAAGTCAGACTTTGATTAGGCCACTTCAGAACCTTTACGTTAGTTGTGGGATTCAATTGAAATTTTTAATTGAGTTAATTGCAGGATCTGTAATTAATCACATTTTAATCTAAAACCATATTGATAAAATAAGCAACACTTTAAATTCAAAACCCCACTTTGCTGCCAAATTATTAAATATATAGACATAAGAGCTCAACAGAGATATTTGTTTTTAATCTGTTATTTGGGTTATTCAACCACCATATTGGTGCAAAGTGCTATTATACCCATTCAGCTCTCAGAATGATCATTTTCTTTGAAAAAAATCCTTCTTTAGACAATGTGGGTTGTGGACGCTGATACAGTATTAGCGTTGGGGATGTCTTTGCTGCTGCTACGTGTTTAGCATTGAGATGCTATTTTAGGCTTGAATAGCTTCACTGACATGCTAACTCCTTTTAGCACATCAACACAACAATAAGTATTTTCCAGCGTCCAATCAGATCATTTTGAAGCAGAAATAATCCCCCAAGTGAGCCGGGAGAAGCAGCTTTGTCGTCCATTGCTGTTATTTGCGGCTGTGCGTCAGATATATGGGCGTTCCAGAAACATGAGAAATAAAAAGATTACAGGTAGATTTGTATGCTTAATATTTTTAAGAAAATATAATCTATGTCATTAAATAATCCAAATTTATGAATTAAAGTCCCAGACCAACTTCATTATTTGTTTTTGTTTTTTAGCTACTTGATCACGTAAGACTCTAGAAATAACAGAAGATTGTGCCTAGTCACAACCTTCTGCCAGTCATGCCTGACACCATATCTGCATGATGATATTTGTCTAAAATACTGTTAATTTATCATCTGATCTAATTTGAGGATATCTTCCAAAAAGCTTTGCCTTTGACTCATCAAGATGTTTTGTAGAAAATGTGAGATGGATTTTGGGTTTGGTCTTGCAAATATCCAATAAAGGTCAAATTTGCCAGTCGCCATTTTCTTCCATGTTGTTTTGGTGCGATTTTAAAAGGCCAATAATTCCTCGTCCGGGTCACCATTGATCCATGTTTTTCCAAAAATAAAAACTCTTAACCCAAATCAGTCTCTGCGCTCGATAACAGATGTTTCTGTCTCCAGGATTTGTCTCGCTGTAAGAAGGTGATGGAGGAAAGAGGAGAACTGTTTCTAGAGAAGATCTCCATGTCCAGGAACAAAGTTGCTAAGCTCTGTCACACCTTCATCAAAGATGGAGCTGTGAGTACCGGTCCTGTCTCGTCTCCTTGCTCTTTGCGCTCGCTTCACCTTGTGCCTTTTTTTTCTCCCTTGCCAATCCTCTCAGAAAATCCTGACTCACTCGTACTCCAGAGTGGTCCTGCGGGTTCTGGAGAAAGCTGCAGCGGAGAAGAAGCGCTTCTCCGTTTATGTGACCGAATCGCAGCCTGACGCCGCAGGGTGAGCGAGCGGAGCGGGGACTAGTTTCTCTCTCAGAGGACAATGAATGATTCTGTGTTTTTCTCCTTTTGTTGAAGACGGCAGATGGCAGAGGCCCTGAAGAAACTCAACGTTCCAGTGACAGTAGTGCTGGATGCAGCTGTAGGGTAAGCTACTCTGGGGTTCTGAGCTGGAGGGGGAAACACACATGGTTTATTTAGTCATTCTTTCATTTCTTGGTTGTTTTTTTTTATTGGAAATATCCAACTGGAAAATACATTTCTAAGATAAAATAAAATACTTCAATTCCATTATGAAAAAAATAAAATAAAGTCCTTAAAAAAAAAAAAAATCAACAGATTGTTGCTGGTCAGTCGATGACAAATGTGAAAATAATGCTTACAAGGTAAGCGTTATTTTTACAATATAAAAAAAAGTCCAGGTTCATTTTTGTAGTATTTTAGAAATCATTTTAATGTTCAATAAATTTCTCCTCAGTTATCTGGTTAATGACGGAGATTCCAGGGAACAAAGTTACTGATGTAAAAATGTTGCTTTCTTAGTGATATGGCCTCCAACTACTCTGATACGCTCTTCTAACTGGAGTTTAGCTATTTTACAACAGTATTACGTGTTTTTGTTTTTGTTAGATTTTTTTTTGTCACAGAAGTCATAACAGAGTGGTGACGTCAGTCAGGACAGTGGCCGAGTTTCAAACCTTTGCAGAGATAAAATCGGGTTCTCAAGCAATTATCGGCCCTTCGTCCAAAAAGGAGAAAATCTGAGCTGATTTATTGACGCACCACTAGATAATAAACTTTGTTTTGGTATTTAAAATAACAGATCGGATGGTTCAGAAAGAGAACGAGCAAAAGTTGAGGAAAAATGCTTAATATTTACTTTCACACTGTTTTAATGAACCTGTTTTTAAAAGCTGCTCAGTTTCAGTTTTCCGTCTTCCAGGTATGTATTGGAGAAGGTGGACCTGGTCATTGTTGGAGCAGAGGGAGTCGTCGAGAGCGGAGGGATCATCAACAAGGTGCGTTCCCTGAATACACAGATCAGATCAGGTCAGGTCTGTGTAAACAGACCTGATCCGTTTCCAACAGAATCTGGAGTGTGTGTGTTTTTCCCCAGATCGGCACCTATCAGATGGCTCTGTGCTCCAAGGCTCACAACAAGCCCTTCTACGTCGTTGCAGAAAGTTTTAAATTTGTTCGTCTGTATCCGCTGAACCAACAGGACGTGCCCGATAAGTTTAAGGTGCGGCTTCCTTATTTTGTGTGTGTGGTTTTTTAAAATAATTTTCCGTCCCTTTATCCAGATTTATTGACTTGTGCTTCCTGTCCTGCACAGTACAAAGCCGACACCCTGAAGAGCATCCGGAACCTGTCGGAGGAGCACCCGGTCATCGACTACACGCCCCCCTCCCTCATCACCCTGCTCTTCACAGACCTGGGGGTCCTCACCCCGTCGGCCGTCAGTGACGAACTCATCAAACTGTATTTATAACCGCGTCCCTTCGCTAAACAATAAAACAGACGTTTATGGTCCGCCTGCTTCCTGCTTTGAGTTTGTGAGCTGTTGCTCGAAGTCTTCCTCGCTGATTTGGCCTTTTTTTAGTTTCTTAAGGAGGCGAGTGTCTTCTAAAAGCTCCTTCATATATTCTTCGTCCATGTCGGAGTCCTGCAGAGGCAGAATAGAAGCCATGAAAACAGAACGTCCCGTCCCGTCTTAAAGCTGCAGTACGTAACTTTTATGAAGAGTATGTCTTTTACATATTTGCTAAAACTGTCACTATGAGGTAAGATCGATCTCTTCCACCTCCTCCCTGAGCTACTATGGCCGTCTGAAGAAATGAAACGTACCTGGTCAAAAACAACCAATCAGAGCAAGGAGGAGGGTCTTAGCACTGCCAATCAGAACCTGCTAAATATGCTAATGGTGGAGAAACAACTTACTGTTAAAGAAAAACTGTTTATCTAGTGGCCATGCTAACTAGCCTTAGCATTCATGATGGACTATGGTAGCTGGAGATCAGTAGTTTCAACAGATATGTAAAAGAAATATATATATATATATATATATATTTTATAAAAGTTGCACACTGCAGCTTTAATACTTAATTTATCTCGCAAATAGAGTTTACCTCGTCGTGTTTCCTTTTGGCGGCGCGTTTTTGCCTGCGCTCCTTCTTGCTCTTCTGCTTGGACCAGGCCTTGTTCTTGACGAAGTTCTTCTTGAGAAGCTCCGTCTTTGGTTTGTCTTTCAGCTCGGCCAGCATCTTCTGCCTCTGCTTCTGTCTGTTTTTGTCCTTGTAGCGGATGCTGTCCGTGTCCACCGTCGTCTCCACGAAGTCGGGAAACGTTTTCCCCTTCAGCTCAGGCATCTTCGGCAGGCGGAGCAGTGCAAAGCCGTTGGCCAGGGACACGAAATCCAGATCTAAACGAAAAAACAATATGAGAAGGTTTCATTTTTTTGTTTTGTTTGGGGATAATAAAAAAAAAAATACAGTTGGCTTTGAGGATTTGTCACCTTTTACTCTGAAGATGAGGCTGCATTCGTGTTTGGCATAAGCCTGGACGTACGACACAAAGGCCCTCATGCCTTTGTCGAACATGGCGCGGTCGGCCAGGGCCATGGCCTTCACCTTGGGCAGCACGTCCACCACGTCCTTTATAGGAGACATCTTCTGCAGCGGGCACTGGTCAGGTCACAAGAAATACTGTTAACCCAATCACTTCCTGACCAACGTCCTGCGGAGATTTGTCAACCAGTTCTGGTTTCTTTAAAAGAACTTTAATATCACGAAATACAACAGGAATAAAACATTTTTACCAGCTTGCCATTGCAATGTTAAATAGACACTTGTGTATTTAAAATAAACCAGGGTGAATTTGGTAATTTATTGCAAGAGAATACAAAAAAAAAATTAAAAACCCAAAGGAGCTCCGTAGCAGATCACCATTAGCAAGAGAAAAATATATATAAAAAAAGCTTAAATTTCACTCAGAATTTGAATGCGAGGATTTCATATCACAGTGGCTCTGATCTTCCTTTGAGTGACTTTATGCTGAGTAATATTTCAGCTGAATAATCTGAGTGAGTTCTAGACAATTATTTTAAACCATCAATTATCAGATTAAGCAGCGTATGAACTCCTGCATGACTGATCCAAAACGTCTTGTTGCCGACGGCTACGAAAACGGCTGAAGGACCCAACTTCATACTCACTTTCTGGTTGATGGACAAGAAGTCAACATAGGGTTCCTCCATTGGCAGCAGGAAGACCAGGGCGTTGCCATGGTTACCAATACGCGCAGTTCTCCCGCATCGATGCACAAAAGCACTGACGGGAAAAAAAAAAAAAAAGAAAGAACGGCTGAGCAGACAGAAAAATGGTTGGAGCCACAAAGTTAGAAAAGTAATAGTGTTTTAATGTTTTAGCTAAGAAGATAATTCATTCTGCAATGTATTAATCTGCCAAAACAAATGGTCCCCAACCTTAAGAAAAAAAATTATAAAAAAAGGGACAACTTTTGTTTGTATTTTTGTCAACTAATTGCACCAACCTGGCGCTGCTGGGGGGATCGTACTGCAGAACCCAGTTCACATCGGGGATGTCGATGCCTCTGGCCATGACGTCGGTGCACACCAAGATCCCACTGCAACGTCACAACACTTTTAAAAACAAACACGTGATGGTACAGATTTACTGCAGGGGGCGGATTTCTACCTCTTTAAGGCCCTGAAGTCTGAAAAAATACTGCTGCGCTTATTCTTCATCTTGCCGTGGATGCAGTGGATCGTGACCTTCTTGACCAGCGACTCCAGGGCTCGGCCGAAGAACTCCACACAGGCGCAGGTGCTTTTAAAAAAAACAGAGAAAACATGTGCATACATAACCAAGAACAAAACAAGTAGCTTACCATTACTATACTGTTGGAAAAGGGTGAAAAGAAGTTAACATTTATTGAATCCTACCACTCAGTTTAATGAAATATGTCACTTGCAGACGCAGTAATTATCAGAAATGTGTCATTAAGAACATATATTGGTGTTAATATGTCTGTTCAATTTACTATTCTAAAGAACCTAACAATAATAATATTATTATTATTATTATTATCAACAACCATAAAGAATAACTGCGCATACAGTATCGGAATAATTACCAACACCTTGACAATGTAGCCCATATAGTATAATTCATAATCCGTGTTATATAACAAATAAAAAACTAATGACAATGATACTAAAATAATAATTTAATGATGACAATAGTAAAACAGAAGGAAGGAAGAAAACTACTGCTAAATAGTGTGCATCTGTACGAGGGCTGCAACTAACAACTGTTTTAGTAATCGATTAAACAGTCTAAACAAAACACAACCAGAAGTAAAAAAATTTAACAGAAATAATAAATTAAACGAAAACAAAAACCACAAATAAATAAACTCAATCAAACCTGAAGAAGACCAGCTGCTTCTCATGCTTGTGTTGCCTTAGAAACGCCACCAGGTTGTTGAACTTGTCCTCTGCTCTGCAGATCTGAAAGGACAGCACATGCATGTCTTTTGTCATTGTCATCTTCACTTCATGGGCTGAACGACGGGCTGTTCGCTCCGTCACTCACGGTGTAATAGTTGGAGAGGCGGGCCGGGGTCTTCTGGGTGGCCGAGGCAGCCTGACCCTTCTCTTTGACGGTGATGCGGACGGGGTTCCTGAGGCCGGCCCTCACCAGCTTCTCCAGCTCCTGAGTCTGGGTGGCGGAGAACAGGCCCGTCCGTCTCTGTTTGGGCAGGTAACTCAGGATGCTGTTCAGGCTGGACGCATGTGGGAGGGAGTGGGGTGAAATACAGAACATCCAAACCTGGAACCCGACTGGCTAGGAGCAGATTTAGTCCAAAACCAAGAGAATATAATAATAATAATAATAATAATAATAATAATAATAATATTAATTAACACATCCACACTGTATTTGAAAATACATGGTTACTGAAGGTTTCACCAACTCGACTTTTTAAGACCATTATAAATTAAAGACCTGCATCGTGACAGAAATGTAATAAAAATGAAAAATGTTCAATAAATTTGCAATTGATAGGGCGTAAAAAAGCCAGCTAGGGGTATGTTAGCAACTAGCTACTAGTAGCTTGTCTGGTAATCTTATAGATGATGTGCGCAGACCACTCAAACTTTTGCCTGACAGAAATGCTGATCAACGTAATTAAGGCCAACTTGCATTTTTTAATATCCACACTGTATTATTAATGCAAGGTTACTGCAGGTTTCATCAATTCAAATGTAAGACTTTTTAAGACCATTATGAATTAAATTTAGGACCTGTATCATGATGGAAATGTACAAAAGACGATAAATACAAGATAAATTTATACCTACCCATGATGAGGTTAAAAAGCTAGCTTGCTAGTTAGCAAGGGTGTATATATTAACAGCTAGTTACTGGTACATAAATTTTAGATACATAAATTTAAGACTTTTTAAGGGTGAGCAGACATCCTGGAATAGGATCTTTCCTCCATCTTGACTGTAAAATCTTTCCTGCTGATTTGTACCTGGCCTCAAAGCCCATGTCGAGCAGCCTGTCAGCCTCATCCAGAACCAGAACATCCAGGCTCCGGACTGCGCTGGCCAGTTCCAGCCCCTCTGACTTCCTCCTGAACATGTCCTCCAGGCGGCCGGGCGTCGCAATCACAATGTTGCCGCTGAAAAGAAACGTAAAACGGACGTTACAGCACGATAATCGCTTTCTAACATGTTCCCACCTAATACTGAGGACTACAGCACTCATCATAAGCGTTAATTCTGCTAACACTAAAGTGTTATAACAAGATGGTATTTAGCAAAAGCTACTGCTAAAGCACTACAATAAGATGGTGTGTAGTGGAAGCTAATGCAGTAAATGCTGTTACCAACACAGACTATCGCTCTCAACAATGAGCGATAGTTGATACACAGGTAAGTGTGTATCATGACACACCTACCTGTACGGTTGCTCTTGAGAAAGTGATTCTTTGGAACAAATGTTTTCAATGTTAGCAAAAACTCTAAAAAGCTAAACTAAAAATTAGCTCGCTATTAGTGGATTAATGGTGTTGCCACCACTGGGATACAGCTTTAATATTTTTTATAAAAATAAAAACTTCACTCAGATGCATTTTGTTCAAATTATGAAGTCTAACAGAAGAAAGTGATATGCCTGTATCACTTTCTACTGTGATATAGAGGAAGTCTATTTATTGCCAGCTTTTAATCCTGTTAAAGTTGGACTGAAATCCGTCACATACCCATGCTCTTTAAATTTCTCCACGTCTTCTGCTGGGTTGCTGCCACCAATCAGCAAAATCTGCCTGAGAATCAAAAGGTGAAATTGATTATTGAGTGCAAATTGATTAAAAAAAAAAATATGCTTGTAGTTAAATCTGCCTGCTCAGTTTGAAACAATTCCAATCTACAATATTTCACTTTGTGAAGTTTTTCTTTTTATACTCACGTGAACTCTGGAAACTTCTGGATAAACATTCCCATCACTTCACTGATCTGCAGGGCCAGTTCTCGTGTGGGAGTGATCACCAGAGCACCAACCTGCACAAAACACCTGAACGTTTCAGCATTTCCTACATGACAGCAAACCTCTCAGCATCCAAAAAAAAAAAAAAAAAAATTATACTACAGAGAGTAAAGTAGCCATGTTTTTTGCTTCAGTGTCATGGTTACCTGCTTCTTCTTGAGTTTCTCCTCGCGTTTCAGCAGCAGCTCTATAATAGGAATGACAAAAGCCAAAGTCTTCCCACTGCCGGTGACCTGAAGCAAAACAGCAAACACCTTAAGAAACGACTGGTTGTCATGGCAGCACATCATCTTGATGTTTTCCAAATAACTATTTTTGCATAATTTTGTTAATTACAACACCTTTTTTTTGATCATCTATCATATTTAATATCTACTGTTGGATCTAGGCTGTATATTCATTCAGCCGCCAGCAGAGGGAGCCAAATCAATACATTAAATATACAGAGCAACTTCAAAGCACTTATATTTCTTGAACGTTTTCATATTTTGTCATGTTATAACCATAAACCTTTATGAATTTCATTCACATTTCAGTTAGACAAAAAGGTCCATAATTATGAATTTTTACAGCTGAAAATATGAAAAGTGTGGCATGCACATATTCATCCTGCTTGAGTTAAAACTTTGTAGAATAGCAACTGCAAGCCCTTTAGAGGATGAACCTGTCAGCTCTGCACATGTGCAAACTAAATTCTTCTGTCTGATTGGATACAGAGCGTCTACAAACTGGAATTGATGGTGCAGTCATGTTAATGGCGCCCCCTATGTGGCTTGTTTTAAACTACACACAAAACTTTTATCCGTTTCATTCAGAAGTGACTCTTACTGTCACTCTTTCACAAAACCTAAAAATGTGCACAAACTGATATTTTATCTGATGAAAGTTTCTCCCACCTGAGCTATAAATCTTTGCAGTTTTTCCACAGTTAACATATAGATCTGAGGTCTTTAAACAACAGAATTTATTTATTACCGTAACTGAACTCTATGCAATAACTACATTACTTATCACTGTGTTTGAGTTGAGTTCTTTTGTCATTTTTGTATCTAGTAGCTCAACACGAGATAAACACATTTGACCATTGAACGTCTTCTGGATCTTGCTAGTTTGGATTTCTTCGTGACCCAGAATCAATTTGTCAGTAAATCCTACTAGTCCAGTTCTACGTCTTGCTCAGTGTCAGCCTCTTTAAAGAACTTGTTGCAAAGACAAACACTCACCGCCTCAGCAGCCACGTCTTTGTTGTTCATGAACAGAGGAATACAAGCCGACTATAACGAAGAAAGATCCATCAGTCAGACAGGTGGAGTTTTAGAGCAGCATGGATTGAAACAGGGATTTAAGGCTAAAATAAACTTACCTGTACAGGTGTCATGTAAGTAAATTTCATTTCCTCAAGTGTTTGTAAAATCTTCTCGTTTAGTTGAACAGGTAAGGCGTCCCATGTCCCGTCTGTAATGTTCTCCATGTTGGGAAGTAAACCGAGAAGAACGCTAACACCGTTAGCACATGGTCAGCCTTTCTACACGATGGACCTTCTTCCGCTGCGTTCCGTACTTGTTTACACGCCGGGGGGAAACTGAAGCCGACTCGCATGTTTTGGTTCCGCTTTCCACTCCATTTCGTCTTTCTTCTTCTTTTGTGTTTTATTGGTCAATGGCAACCAACTTAAGGTGCATTTACCGCCACCTACCGGACTGGAGTGTTATCAATGATACTCAGGAAATTTAACAATACGCACCTCAATGGTGTGTATAAGTATGCAAATTCACACACACACACCCACACACACCCCCCCCCACACACACACACACACACACACACACTCATAAACACATATATATGTATGCACATAACCATATCATGTTTACGGTTATATAAATAACCGTAAACATTAGTGCTCCTCCTGAGTCTCCCCCCTTAGTGCTCCTCCCGAGTCACTGGTGGAGTTCTGGGGCCACTGGGAGGCGGAGACTCAGGAGGAGCACTAAGGGGCGGAAACATGGGGCAGTTAACCCACTAACTGGGGCAGTACGTGCTGCTGGTACCACAGCAGCAGCAGACACGGTGACCTTAGCTGCGAAATATATCAGTATGTCCCTTTATTATTGTCCCCTTAGGGAAATTTTCCTTGAAGCAAGGAGATAAAAAGATCATTTAAACACAGACGGAAACAATCACACAACAAAACTGTAGAATAGTGAAATGTCTAAGAAACATCAGTTCTAATTTGAATAAAACAGGCTAAACAACAAAACCAAGCCAGATTACATTTAGTTTCTCTGAATAATGAGCCTGGCTAATAAAAAATGATATGGAGAGCAGACAATATCTTCTACTTTTTGTAGGATTCTCCATAAAAAATGTTTTGTTTTATTCAGGTTATCTAACTCCTTTAATTTTGCTGCTTACTTACTTTTGCTTAATCCAGTTCTTGTCTTCTACAGATGGACTGACAAACCAGTCAGGTGATAAAAACAAAAATGAGGACAAGTTCAATCAATGAGTTCTAGGAAATGACAATTAACTTTTTACACACTTCAAACGTATTTAATTTGTAGTCTTATTTAATCTCATCCTCTGTCTTTAGCCTTATCCAAATTTTCAATAAATATCAGCTTTTAGTCAATAACTCCTGAATATCTAAGGGACAGAAGACTCTCCACAGTTTTTCCTTAAATATTTACTTCTTAAATGAATATCATATGAAATCCCCCCAAAATGTATTCTGGCCTGTCAATGCTACCTGAAACAGAGGGTGTTTTTTTAATGGCTTCTTCCTACTACTTACAAACTACAATTAGGTGTTCAGAATCTGATCATGCAACCTTTGTTGATACTGGAATGCTGGGGACATGTATGTTGTTTGGAAGCTAGAGGTTTTGGTTTTCTGTGGTTTTTTTCTTTTCCTGCACCTTTTCCAGTCATCCACCAGAGGGAGTCAGGAGACCATCTTCTGGTGGGGGGGTTCCCAGGTGCTGACCAGACCAGAAGGACCTTGATGCAGCAAACAGAAAGGGGCGGGGACAGACCTGTGGTAGTCTCATACCTTATTTGGAAATGGGGCCATTGCAATCCGGAAGTGAAGGGGGCGCTATTTCCTATATTATATATATTGTATAAAATTTTGCAAAAGTAAAAATCAGAAGTTTACTTCGTGGCACTTTGTTACCAGAAAACACGCTCGTCTCTTAGCAACAGCTTAACAACTATTATTGCTATTGTTGAAAAAACAGAAATTCTTCCGCTCTTTTGAAATGTCTCAACACTCTAATTTTTAAGAAAATAAGAGCTTTTAAAATACTACTTCTAGGCTTAGACACAAAAAATTTACAGTAAGTAAATTTTCGAAAAAATAAAATCAAATGTTTACTTTGTTACCAAAAACCACGCTTGTCTCTTAGCGACAGATAGTTATTGTTGAAAAAACATCTTCCGCTGTTTTATAAAACATAAGCGCTTTTGAAATACTACTTGCATGCTTAGACACAAGAACTCTGTAGTAATTAAATTTTACAAATGTAAAATTCAAATGTTTACACCGTTTCGTTACCAGAAAACACGCTCGTCTCTTGGCAACAGCTTAGCAACAATTATTGTTATTGTTAAAAAAACATAGAAATTCTTCAGCTCTTTTGAAATGTCTTAACGAAAACACGGTTGTGTCTTAGCAATAGCTTAGCAAAATTGTTATTGTTGAAAAAAACATAAGAATTCTTCCGCTCTTTTGAAATGTCTTAACATGCTAATTGTTTTTAAAACATAAGTGCGTTTGAAATACTACTTGTATGCTAAGACACAAGAACTTTACTGTAGGTAAATTTGACAAAAGTAAAAATCAAATGTTAACATCGTTTCAATTCGTTACCAACAAACATGCTCGTCTCTTAACAACAGCTTAACAATAATTGTTATTGTTGAAAAAACATAGGAATTCTTCACCTCTTTTGAAATGTCAGTAAGTTGATTTTAATGGCTGAATAGCATTAAATGTGTTTTTTTTTTTTTTTCAACATTCTCTTTATTGGTTTTTCAACAATGTTTTCAATAATATACAGGACATAAGTGTGCTCTCACATCGACGGAAAAGTCCAGGGTAATTAAATTATTGTCCAACATTCAACTGTCTTTCCTTGTAAGCCAGGTCACTATGGAATATTTTAGAACAGCACTTATTACATACAGAGTATATGAGGGGGAAAAAAAACAAAAAAACAATGCCCCCAACCCCAAACCCCCCTGAGAAGAAACAATTACAATAATAACGGTTTCTCTATTTTCCAGGAATTAGCCCATATTATTTTAGTATCGTACTAAAATAATAATGGTTCAGAAAATACAAACTCGAATATATAATTCAAAGTAGTCAAGTATACAAATGAAGAAGATTATCTTAGGACACTGCAGGTGACAAACTGCAACTATAACTCATCCCCGACACCCCTCATATCCATGTTTTCTATATATTCCATAAAAGGATCCCAAATATTTTGAAATAGCAAAAGTTTCCCTTTTATAATGAAAGTAATCTTTTCCATTGGTGATGTTGTGGATATGCCATTAATCCAGTTAATGAATTTTGTTTTACTGGTACTCTTCCATGAGAGTGCTATGACTCTTTTTGCAAGTACTAAACATAAATCCATGGCAGTAATAATCTTTCTGGACATATGATGTCTGTCAGGATATAAACCTAGAATGAACAATTTGGGGTCAAAAACTAGTTTTATACCCAGTATATTCTCTAGAGCTTGTTTAATCTCCCTCCAGAATTGTTGAACTTTCTTGCATTTCCAGATACAATGGAAGAATGTTCCCTTCTCTTCTCCACATCTAATACACAGGTCTGAGATGGCACCGTTGTACTTATTACAGCTTTTCTGGCGTCACATATATTCTCATTAGCCAATTATATTGCAGTACTTTGAGGCGTGTATTGGTAGTTCGTGTTTGTGCTTCAGCACAAGCCTTCTCCCAGTCCTCTGACAAGTTATCTTGTAATTCCTCCTTCCAGGCATTGAGGTTCCATAAAGAAGACTCAGAGGATCCCTCCACCAACATGCTATATAGTTTGGAGGTAATTCCTTTTCTAGAGCAATCATTTTTCATTTCAGTTCCCAAGGTGGACAGCAGAGAAATGGATTCACGTTGATTTTGAAATGATCTAATAAAATTTCTCACCTGTAGATATTTAAAATAATGTTTACTTGGGATATCATACCTGGCCTTCAGCTCTTCAAATGACATCAAAACCCCATCCTCTGATTCCACAAGATCCTCTATTGTCTTTAAACCTTTTTCAGCCCATTTCCTAAAACCAGGATCTCAAACTCTTTCTGTTTTTTGCGCACACCGGCTGCGCGGTCCTCATAAAATCTCACTGGATGGTTCTTGAATAGGATCTGTCCCTTCGTCCTGGCGGCTCTTCTCACAGTTGCTTTATCCCTGTAGTTTAAGAACTTCATAATAAGAGTCCTTATTATGCGCCCTCGGGAAGGTTAACCAGTTTCAGGTTAGATCGTCGCGATCTGGTCTCCAAGTCCAACACTTTCCCTTCGAGCTCTTTGTTTTTATTTTCGAGGACCTGGACCCTAGCTTGTAGGCCGGTGACGTTATCCTCTGCTGCAGATATCCGCACTTCTGCCTCACCAACCCGCTCGGCGCACTCGTTAACATCTTTTTTAACACTCTCTATTGCTGACAGGATCCCATCCAGTCTGGAGGAGAAATTTGATTTCAAATTTGCAAATGCAGCCAATATTGCCTCTGTGTAACTCCCTCCAGGCAGAAAACGAACACAAGGCGTTCTTGGTTGTTACTGGCATTTAATAACTATGCCGTGAGAACTGTACAAAACACAAAATACATTTTACAGAAACACGTTCACATAGCGAATAGACAACTATTACACACAAAATTAAAACACAAAAAATGCGTACCTCATTGGCCACTTCAACCTGAAAGGGTTAATACAGAAACTCTGTGTATCGTCTTCTTGCAATCCAGCTACACGAGCCTTAATGCCTCACCTAACCTCTCCATCCACTAACAAAGATAAAGCATGCTGCCCTCTACAAAGTGCCGCGTGTAACTAAAAATATGTGCCTAAACGAAACAACACATTATTGGTTCCAAACAGGTGTTATGCCGAGAAACGCATGCCTGCCGAGAATTGCATCCCCTTCGCGGGAGCGCGCATCGCTCTAAACTCTC